>JBBPTZ010000363.1:0-24669 GCA_038094315.1 Phylloporus cf. tubipes | reverse complement strand
ACATATATTACAACTAAATATAGACAGAGAGTATGTAAACACATGGGTGTGTGAAACTTTTAAAAATCAGACACAGTGTTTATGTTACAATTTGCCCCTTTCTTGCCTCTTTTACTATGGACACTGTTTTCTTTTCCTCTACAATGACTCACTCTTCCCACATCAGTCGACTTTACTCATCACTTCCTAGTCATCATTTCCTCCCTACCAGTAGCATTTCTCCCTCTCGCTTAGTCACCATTCTTTGACAACATTCTATGTTGTTCCTTTCCTATCTTGACAATAGTTTCCTCTTATATCCTTGGTCCATGCACCCTTCTCCTTCACTTAAATACCAGTCGCACACATGTACACACTAAGCTATTTCTTCTTGGCAAATAACCAAGCTGATTGCTGACTTCGAGTCTGTCTCATCGTTTGCCTAGCCGAACTCCTCAACTCCCTTTCTCACTCAAAGACCCCTTTCCAACTCCTAGTTCCTAGTCAGACCTATGCCCCTAGACATTTCTTGTCCTGTCAAGCCTATACTTTGGTAGACACCAACTTGTTGACCAAGACTATGCTCACCCCTACCCAGATCAAGTGTAACAGTTTACTTGTATATCTTTGGTTTTCCATGCATATATAGGCAATTGCACCTTGAGTTTACTAAAATTCTACCTTGATATTGAAAAGTGAAAAACCTATTCAATGGTATTGCTGTTTTAAAATGATCATATCTTAGCCACATCTGGACTGAATTACATAATATATAGCTCTATTTGTAGCCAGGAGTTTGTACTTCATTTGGTCTCTACAAACATAAGTAACATTCCCATGGGTGTTTGCAATGTGCTTCACACACTGCATTAAGGTTAGTTATTGAAGGAGTTTTCAGAGTCACTGTAAGAAAGTACAAAGATAAACAAAAAGATAAACAAAAATGGTCTGAGGGTCAGGTGACATGAGAATAGGAGAAAATGCCCAGAATTGGCATGGAATTGACATACAGAAGTCTAGAGTTGAACTTGGTAAAAAAACAGTATATGACAGTAAGTTAGTAAATAAAAAGAGAAAGAAATATGGATGGTGTGATAAAGGGGAAAAAAAAGACATACTGAATCTGAAAAGGTCAAGTTTGATGTCATGTAACTGTTTTTAGTGACTCTAGCTTATATTTGCAATTTTGGAACAGAAGTGTTACAATCACTCTATTTTTCTTCTATTTTGCATTATTTCTCCTGCTCTTTTACAAGCTATATTGCATTTTCTATGCAATATCTACACTTATCCTATTACAATAACCTTAATTAGAATATGGCCAAGCAAGTCATGAAGGCAACCCATAGTAGTGCAAGGTTGTACAGATACCTATGCTAAGGCAGTGTTAAAATCAGCTCCTATAACTATGCTCAGCTGTACTCAGGCTATGCATGGCTATGCAAACCTATGCAACCTCAAGGCTGCAGCATGGCACAGATAAGCACCTCATGGTAATACTTTTAGCTGACTTATCAATCCTGATATGGAAGGCAAGTACAAAGCATCAAGTCAAAACTAGTCAATATGACTCAAATGTTCTGGGACTATGCAAAAGATACTAGTGTGCTGTTATGGTTAGTTTGTTATATGCATCCATCTTTCTCTTTTCCTTTGCCTACTCTGACCCCAACCCCCATTGGAAACACTGTCTTTGTTGTATCACTGACCTGGCAGTGTCTCTATCCTGCTTTCTAGCCCTAAGCCATTCCTTCAGATTCTTCCAAAAAGGGCCCTAGACTTTATTCTTGCTTTATCATGTATGTTTTCTATGAACAGCCTCTTCTTCCAGCCACCTCTCTCATGATGGCCTTGTACTCCCACTTCATCCCACGTTACTCAGCAGTATTGCTAATCTGTAGTAGTTCTTTGCAATTCCATCACATTCTCTTGATTACATACATGCTAGTATATATCCTGTCACTGCATATACTATTAGGCATTCTTGATCTTTGCAATCCAAGTGTAGTATCTTGAACCACCTCCCAGATCTCTCTAAGTCACTGCATACTCTTGAGTCACTTTGTATGTTCCAAGGTTTTCCCCTTGTGAACCTCCTTCACTACCTTCAAGTATATCTTTGGTTTGAACATTGGCCACTTCTGCTGTCCTGGGTCCCCTTTGTCTATGCTTTATATAACATATGCACCCTAGTCCTTGTAGTTCTATTAGATACATGCATATTCCTCATGTTCATAAGATACAGAATATCATAAATGTAATATATATGAATGTAAATACTAGAAATATATATAAAGGCCAAGGGCAAGCACTAAGATTTTCCCTAGTCTCTTGGAGTTTCCTAGTCTCTATACTAGTGTGATTTCTACTTCTCATCCAAGGCTTACTCTTTGCTCTGATAAGCAATTAGTCCATAGGGGCTAGTTATTTCAAGAAGTGGATTCTATATAGATTCAGACTTTCTGGACTTGTGGTGCTTGGACTGAATCTCATTTTCAAAACATCCTTTTTAGCTCATGCTATAAGATTTTACAGCATATGATAGCATTACTACAGAATTCAACCAAAAAATGGCATATGATTACAGCAGTTGATAGCACTACAGCTAAGCCATATGACAGGCATCTGGTTTCATAGCCTGTCATAATATAACACACCAGCTTGGCAGCATGGTGTGATAGCATATAGCCAAGAGATATAACAGGCACTTGGCTCCATATATGTCACAGGTTGTCACAATATTGCATATTGGCTTGATAGTATAGTGTAACAGTACATAGTGCTGACAGAAACTGAAGTAACTATATAGATACTAATACTAATTATAAATCTTAATTAGCCTATTTTTTCATATGGATGAGGGACTTGGATTTTTTTTGAGTGAGTTGCCAATTACATAATCATGTTTATTTTATTGTCATGCTTGTCACCACCTTACCACATATCCAAATGACTCCACCTCTACTATGCCATTTCAAGCCCAAATACTTGTTCCCTATCTCAGCTACTCCATTCAAATCTGACCACTTGTTCCTTGCCATTATTTTGTACCACTATGTTCCAATAAACACAATGGCACCCTCACTGGCCTCATCTGCCACCAGACAAGCACAAGGGTGACATGGGTGATGTAATTACATGCCACCATAATAATGATAACACTACCAACATAGCAATCATAATGGCAATATGATCCCATGCCACCATACAATGGCAAAGGTAATGACCCTATTGCTAACAAGGATGATGGAAACAACCAATAAAGGTGTTGATGCTGAAAACATCAGCACTACAGGCTGCTCAAACAGAATGTGGAAAGGTGAGTATAAACCAGGGCTCTTTGGTTACCAAGGTTGGAGGGGGAAAACCAAGAGGACAAACTGAGGTCCTCTGGCCAGCTCTTGGGTCTTTATATACTACTCTACTATATGTACATGTTTATACTGGATCTAAGATATAAAGTCTATGTATGGTCATAACATGCGGTGTCCGTGTGTATCACCATGAGGAAAACAGCCATGGGGCTGTGTGGAATGGAAGGCATAGCCTTGACATGCACCTCAAGCATGGATCAAGGAATGTGGAAGCATGAACATGCTGCCTGTGCATGTGAGAAGCATAGAACATATGGTCAACACATGTATCATGAGTTGTCATAAGTCATGAGAAGCATAATTGATGATATGCAGCATATGCATGCATCAAAGGGAAGACATAACATGCATCTAAGGCATGGATCATGAATCATAGAAGTGTACCATGAGGTCACTGCATGTATTGTGAGTCATGATGTATCATATGATAAGAAAGAAGCATAACATGCATGTAATGCATGTGTGATTGTGAAGGCATGAGGCATGGAAAGTCATAAGCACATAAAGATAAGGCACAGCCTTATGTCATGGATAAGAGATAAGGGCTGTGCACTGGGCACAGGGTAGAAGATAAGCAATAGTCCATTGGGGTTGACCATGACAAGTGTGAAAATGAAGTGTCACATGTTTATAAAGTAAGAAAAGAATAAGAAAAGTGAAAAATTTCAAAAGCACTACCTTCCGAAGGGTGCAGAGACAACAGCCAAGGGAGCAGTGAGGGAGAGATACTCACTGATAAAGCTAAGATACATTCAAAGAACTTAGTGGTCTTCTCAAGGTATAAGAGTAGGAGAGATGTAAGCTTGGTTAAAGAAAAGGCAGATGATACATGAGGTCCTTATATAGTGAACTGACACTGTTTGTATCTATGTATTGTCTGGGTTTAAATAAAATGAGAACTAACTGCCATTGGTGCTTTATCACATCACCAATTCTCAGGCATAGCCTTGTATTTGAAATAAGTAGAGCATTAGCTCCACCACTCCACAATATGAGTTATATGGACCCATATGGAACATTCTAGAAGTGTGACATCAGCATGATGACACATGAATATATAAAGAAAGAGTCTAGAATGTTAAAGATAGCTAATGTCAAAAAGGGTTATCATAACATAACCAATGAATCATGTAAAGTGAAATCAGGAAATGCTAAGTATAAAATGTCAGATTTCCAACACTCCACCTCACTATTCATGATGAATAAGGGATAAGGTTAAGATGCTTGCGATTTTCTTCAAACCGTTGCCAAATGATGCTCTTGGTAAACATGTCTGCAACTTGTTCTTCAGTAGGAATGTAGTAAAGCTTAACTTTACCAACTTGGACACATTCTTGAACATAATGATCCAAGAGTTCCATATGCTTGGAATGTCCTTCCTGTGCTGGGTTAGATGCCAAAAAGATAGCACCTTGATTGTCACATAGCATGGGAAAAGATTTGGCATTAACTTTGAATTTATGGAAGTGGTTTCATATCCATGACAGCTGCTTGCCAGTTTCCATCATGCCAACATATTCTGCTTTGGTGAAAGAGAGAGTGATCCTACACTGTCACCTAGAACACCAGGAGACAATAGCATTTGCCAGGAATATGGCATATTCAGTAGTGGATCGTTGTGTCTTGATATTGCCTGCCCAATCAGTGTCTGAATAAGCAAGAAAGCCTGCCTTGCTAGATCCATCAAAGCATATGCAGAGATTGAGGGTTCCAAGTAGATAGCACACAATATAGAGCACCTTCTGCAAGTGCTGTTCAGATGGATTAGCAGAATATTGAGATATCTTGATAACAGAAAAGGCAAGATCCAGTCAAGTTCCTAGCATGATATACAGTAGTGATCCAATCACCGACTGGTATCTGCTTCATAGATCTGCAATAGCTTGATCCTTGGAAGGTTTCAGTATATATCTGGATGAAAGTGGAGTTTGTGCTGGTTTTGCATTTTCCAAATGAAAGTGTGAGATAACTTTCTTGGCATATGAGATCTGATCTAAGATTAAAATCCTCTTGGAGCAATTTCTTGTAATACACATTCCAAGGTACTCCTTAGCTTCTCCAAGGTCCCTTGATTCCCCCTGCATGGAATATCTCAGTTTGGTTATTGGACAAGGCAAGATCGAGATGGATTTTACCAAGCTTAAGGCTATCCAGGATTGGAAGCCTCCTTCCACAGTCAAGGGCATACACTTGTTCATGGATTTCACCAACTTCTACTAAAAGTTCATTCCTGATTTTTCCAACATTGTCGCACCACTAAACCTCCTCACTCAGAAGAATGAGCCCTGGGCAGGCCTCCAACAATAAGCCTTTGACCAGCTCAAGTCCATATTCTCCTCCACTCTCGTCCTTCTTATATCTAACATTTCCAAATCTTTCTCTATCATGTCTGATGCATTTCTCATTACTGCCAGAGCAGTTCTCATGCAGGCCAATACCAACAGAGACCCTCACCCCTGCACTTACTTCTCCCGCACCTTCAGCTCTGCAGAATGTAACTATGACATCTATGATCAAGAACTCCTCACAGTCATCCTTGCCCTCACTAAATGGTACCAATACCTTTAGGAAACAGCACACCCAGTCACCATTATCACAGATCACAAAAACCTCTCCTACATTAAAGACCCTCGTAAACTCTCCTACCACCAAGCTCACTGGTATCTCTCCCTACAGGACTTTAACATTATCTGGCAAGTTATGCCTGGTATCAAGATGGAACCAGCCAACACACACACTCAGAAGGACCTTGTTGATATGTCCACAGACAACTCTAACACCTCCATTGTTCCCAACCTAGTCATTATTAACACTTTCGATCTTATCCTCACCTGCCACATCCAGTCTTTTTCCCTGTCTGACTCCCTCATACTCAAGGCCATTTGCAGTGTCCAAGAAGGCTCACCCCTCTTCCCTTGCTTGGCACTCAAAGATTGGATGTTTGATGTGGAACATCTCTATTATAAAGGTTGTATGTACATTCTGCCCACCAACCTGTCTGCTCTTCTCCATGCCCTTTACAACTCTTCCACCTCCAGCCATGTGGGTTGCTTCCACACCAAGTCCCTCGTTGAGCATGACTATTGGTGGCCTGGACTTACTACCTTCATCAATTCCTTCATAGCCAGATGCACTATATGCCAATCATCTAAGGTCAATACACATCCCATGGTCCCCCCACTTTCATCCATTGTTTCCACCACCATTTTCCCATTCAAACAACTTTCCATGGACTTAATTACTGATCTTCCACCTGCCCAGGGACATGATTCCTTGTTGATCATGGTCAACCAAGGCCTTTCAAAGGAGGTAATTTTATGCCCTTGCTCCAAAACCATTGACACCCAAGGGGTAGCCTCCCTTTTTTTCCATCATGTCTTCAAATGCTTTGAACTTCATGGCTCTATCATCTCTGATCAAGGTCTTCAATTCACCTCTGCCTTTGCTAAGGAACTTGCCCACCTCCTTCATTATGATGTCTGCCTTTCCACTGCCTACCATTCACAATCTGATGGCCAGACAAAGTGGATCAATCAGAAGGTTGAAACATACCTTCAGATCTTTTGCAGCAATAATCCCATGTCCTAGCCAGATCTCCTCACTACTGTTGAATTCCATCAAAACCCCATGCCACACAGCTCCACCAAGGTCTTCCCATTCTCCCTCCTCCTAGATTATGAACCTTACTCTTACCCCCTGCTCAGAAAAATCTTCCTCCCTACCCTCAAGAAGCACCTCTCTCTTTTTGACAAAGTCCATGATAAAGCCCTCACAATGCACAACTCTGCCCATCAGATCATGACAGAAAGATCCACCTGCCATTTCACTCCCTGGAAAGTTGGAGATAAGGTTTGGCTAGAGGCCTCCAACCTCTGCATTGTGTACCCTTTCAGGAAACTCACTTCCAAGTGCCTGGGTCCCTTTGAGATCACACAGGTACTATTGCTGCTGGTCTACCACTTCCATCTACCACCCATATGGAAAATACATGACATTTTCCACACCTCACACCTCTCATCCTATCATGAAACTCCTGCCTTCAGCCTGAACTTCTCCTGACTGCCACTAGATCTAGTCAAATCAAAAGAAGAGTATGAGGTAGAGAAGATTGTATCTCACCAGGATGCACCAGGATGCTGCAAGTACCTAACCACATGGAAAGGCTATCCATTATCAGAAAACACCTGGAAACCCAAATCCAACCTCCACCATGCCCCAAATATCCTTGCCACTTATAAGTAATCTCAAAACCTTCCCTAGGCTGCTCCCTCTTTATCCCTCCCCAGTATATGCACATTTACTATGTCCTCTTTCTCCTCCATATCCTCCAACTCCTCTCATCTTGCCTCACCAATTCACCTGCATCCCATTTATCCAGTGCATCTTCTGGTCCAGTTTATATACCTGCTCTACACCACTATCATCATGGATGAGTTACTCCTCCACATCATCGAATGCTTACCTCTTTTTGAACAAGACCATGTCTTACAGGAATTGGTCCAACTCTTTCTAGACATTTGCACCACACAAATATATTATAGACAAGTCACTCCTAGTGACCTCTCTGCCTTATTCAGTGCACCCATGCACCTTCTCATCAACAATGTGCCCACTCAGGTCCTTATCCTACTCCACCTTCATGGCTTTGCTACTTTCATAGAACAGATTCTGGCCTGTGCTGTTACAATAGGACCAGGTAGGGACTATTGCAGTCTTGAAGAACCTGAAGTCCAAAGACGAGGGGCAGTGGACGAGGGCAAAGGGGGCGAGGGTTCTAGGGCTTTCTTAGAGACAAGGAGTCAATTGTAATACATAAAGCAACTAGGTAATCTAAGGGGGCACCAAGGGTTCAAGGAGCAAAGTGATGTTGTGCAATGACAACAGTTGAAGCAACACAGAGGTCAATCAGAAGATGACCTAAGACTTAGAGTGGATGAGGCCTTAGCACAGCTAAGAGGTAGGGACAAGGGACACTTGGATTCAGGTGGCAGTTTAAGAAAGACAAGCATGAAAGACTATAGTAAAAGAAAGGCAGGTTTATATATGGAGTGGAAATAAAGATTAGGTAAGCAGGAAAGGAAGGTCATGGAATGTTATGGAACATTTATAATAGAGTGTCTATAATAAGAGATAAGGGATGGCAAATGGAAAGAAGCTGGTTAGTGTACAAATGGCTACTGGATGATAGAGAAGATGGGTATAGTGGTAACTGGCTGAAAGGAATGAGTGTCCAATGTGTTGCTGGGATAGGCTAAGCAGTACATAGTGAACAAGCATGAAAAGAGAAAGAAAGAATTATAACATGTGCCATTTACCCAACTTTCTGTCACATTTTCCTTTATATGTCCCTGTATGAACATGACTGTTACATCCAGACCACGTTAACCCCATCTCCACCCCCTATTCCTGTTCCTGCTCCCACATCTACTACTCTGTCCTCTCCCTCTGAAATCTCTATTCCTCCACCATCTATATTGCACCTCACTTGCCTTACCTCTACTGCCCTCTCCAAGACACCCACTACTGTGGACCCCTTTGATGGCAGTCATCATGCCAATGACAATATCCAGCTCATCTGAACCTGGATGGCCCATATCAAGACTGGTGACATATTCTTTTCTCCCACTCATGTTGTGCCCTCCACTATCATCCACCCTTCCACTTCCACTCTAACCAAGTGCTTTCAGTGTTACTGTCTGGGTTACTATTGCAAGACCTGCATTCATTATACCTGCCCTCACTGTCACCTATCTGCCCTAGGCCACGCTCAATCCACTTGTCTCTACGTCCAATGCAACCTTTGCAGTCACTGGGGACATAGCACTAGGTTTTGCCCTGGTCATACATGCTCATGTTGCTCTCAGTTTGGGCATGTACTCATTGACTGTTCACTTGAACACTTATCAGCAGATCAGGCCAAGGATATTTATGGAGGTAACAGATCACTTGTCCACCCCAGAGATAACCTTTAGAGGGTTTACCAAGAGGATTGAGCCAGGGACTTTATTATTGGAAGGGAGTAATGTTATAGTTAGTTTGTTATACACATCCATCTTTCTCTTTTCCTTTGCCTACTCCAACTCCAACCCCTGTTGGGAACACTATATCTTCATTATATCACTGACCCAGTAGTGTCTCTATTCTGCTTTTTGGCCCTAAGCTGTTTCTTCAAATTCTTTTGGAAAGGGCCCTAGACTTTATTCTTGCTTTATCATGTATGTTTCCTATGAACAGTCTCTTCTTCCAGCTGCCTCTCTCATGACAGCCTCATACTCCCACTTCATCCCATGTTACTCAGCAGTATTGCTAATTCATAGTAGTTCTTTGCAATTCCATCACATTCTCTCAGTTACATACATGCTAGTATATATCCCATTACTGCATGTACTATTAGGCATTCTTGATCTTTGCAATCCAAGTGTAGTATTTTGAACCACCTTCTGGATCTCTCTGAGTCACTGTGCACTCTTGAGTTACTCTACGTGTTCCAAGGCTTCCCCCTTGTGAACCCCCTTTACTACCTTCAAGTATACCTTTGGTTTGGATGTCAGCCACTCCTGCTGTCCTGGGTCCCATTTGTCTATGCTTCATGTAACATCCACCACTTGATCAAAAGACATCTTGATGTTACCAAGTGCAAATCCTGCCAAATCAACAAAGCAATATGGTTAGTGGTACAAGAGATATGTTGATTTCTTTTCAATTACCATTTCAGTTCATCAGTATGGACCAATAGGCATCCAAAGCATTCCCTAATCTTGAGGATTATGCCTCAAGCTGGCTTGTCCATGATCTCATTCAGATGTGCTTAAAGTATACATTAGGGAGAGCTAGGTTGTTGCAATACATGGCAGCAGCAGGAAATGTGAAGGAAAAGAAGAAAAAAAGTTAATTGATTAAATACTGTTATCCTATCATTCTGGTGATCAATATATTTTATACATTGCATGTCTGTGTGAAAGAGTTTTCAGCATGCTCTTCTACAAGAGTAACAAACTGGTACAATAATGAATCTATAGCTCAAAGAAAAAGTTGCCATAATTTATAATCATGTATGGGCAACAAGCCAGTTCTTGGCAGTCTGCATAGCATAATTAAGTACCTTCTTCATCATGTCTTTGCAGTACTTCAGGGCCTTCCACCAATCAGCAGCATTTCGGTAAAGAGAGATATCTGTTCCATTATAGTCATGGATCCTTTGCAAGTGCTTCTGGTATCAGACCTCATTGTCCATTGACCAATATCCCACATTCAGCCCACAGGATTCCCATATAAACTACTTCAGCCACCATGAAACATCAGTGATTTGCTCTCAATTGCCACAATTTCGCTGACCTACAGTAGGATTGGATTACCAGGCTGCATTAATAAGAAATTGAAACATATTTACTGGTTGACAGCTTATACACACCACAGATAATATTTTTGTCTTCACAATTTAGATCATTGTCCCAATAGTGGTTGCCTTCAATCTCAATGCATGAACCAAACTGAATAATGTCTTCAGATGGTCCAGAAGTAACAAGAAGGATAGCTCAATCACCAAGTGATTCACATGCAAGACATCTGATGATTTTGCCCTTCATCAGCACAGCTCTACCATAATTTTGGCACAGTAAACTGTCCCTCCTTTGAAGATACGCAATGTAATCAGAAGTATGAGGTTTGTAATCAAAAGGTAGGAAACCCAAACCCCAAGATACAGTATAAGCTGACTTTGGAGCCACACTGAGTCAAATGTGTGTACTGATGGGGATATCCCTGCACACAAACCCTACCACAATGCCAGATGGTTTTGAGCAGGGTTGAGCATGAATGAGGTGAAGCATGAAGAGTGGGTCATGAAGGAAAATGACAAAAAGAAGGTTGGTCATGGCCTTGAATGCAATCTCATAAAATATCTTAACATTTTTAGTGCCATCCACCACAATGTGACACTCTGCTCACTGCTGGACAGTGAGATGACCATTTATGTATTGATCAATGAGATTCCTGTTCAACAAATTGCAGAGAGGTGGATTGAGGGGCTATGCCATCATTAACTTCTCAAGAAAGTTAGTTGCCATCATGCAAAAGGCCATTTCACCAGATAGAGCTGATTCACCCTCACAAATCTTCAGGGCAAGAGAGATAAGGGAGGTGTTCATCCAAGGGACCATGGGGCTGGATGGAGAATAAGTAAACCCATACTGCATCTCCATTACATCCTAGAGACACATTGTGGAAGATGCCTAAGACTTTTGAATATTGCTATCAAGGAAAACAGATGCAGGGTGGGGATTAATGGATGCCTGAGGACCAGAGGGACTATTCAACAGTGCCAAGTCTGTGGGAAGGGGTGCACTTCCAGAGATGACATCTACTTGCAGAGGAACTTTGATTGGAGGAGCAATGCTAGATGAGGGTGGCTGGTTGCCAGAAGAGATATGAAGTTCTAGTAGGGGGTCATGTGGTAGCATCAGCACTGTTGGAGAACAAGGGTTCATGTCTGGCTGAGGGTGTGCAAATCCCTGATGCCCAGGCTGCTCATCACATGACATCCTTTGGTCATCAGATGGTTGGGATGTGTTAGGTGATGGACAGTTATTTGGACAGGAAGTATTTGGTGTTGGTGCCAAGCATTGAACTGGTGTGAAGAAGGGTATGGAGTTTTTGGGAAGTAGCATTGGTCAGGGACATCACTATCATTGTCAAAATGTTCTGATTTGGCATCAGTGTCAAATTTAGAACACAGATTCCACTTGTTCATGAATGTGCCATAGTGCCATTGTGCACCATGGTAGTTGGACCACATATCAATGTAGTTCTTGTAATCAACAGAAGTGTGAACTTGGAAGCCATTTTTCTCCTCCCAATAAAAAATATTTGTACCTTTCCATCCAGGAGCTCTGCAAGAACTAGGAATGGACATGAGTAATCCATGGATATTTTGGTGTCAACCCATATCCATATCCACACAACTCACAACCCACAAACCCATGGGTATTACATCCCATGGGTCCACTCATGGATGTATGGGTATACCCTAGGGTCTATAGTAATACTGTCAATACAAAATGTAGCCAAAGTCTACTAGAACTATGTCCCATCAATGACATCCCATCCTTCAAAAAGCACCTCATTTTCATTTCCAACAACAACATCCATCACAACAACCTTCTTAACATCAGCATCCTTTACCAGTCCCATCAGACTTCATGATCCAAGGTAGAGTGAAGCCTAAATGCTTTGACATGATAGACAATTGCAAACATGTAAGAGTAGAATATGACCACAGCCAAACAGCTGTTTGACATCAACAGATATAGCTATATGGTTCAATAAGTCAATAATAAGCTAGATACTAGTCAAAAACCTTGCCTGGAATACTCAAATAGTCGATTGCCATGCGAGAGAGCCAAGGATATCTCACCTGATTGGTGGTCCACCATTGCAGAGCATCTGAGATATCCTCAACACTGGTAGTGAGATAGGTATAAAGTTCATCATGCAGGGCTTCTGGTTTAAGTTTAGCCATAGATGAAAGATCATCAAAGATGTTTACTGAGACTTTAAGGTCTTGCATGATTTTTGTGATATTGTCAGTGGTTTCATTCAAACTATGATGCACATGATAAGAATTTTTGTAGACATCAATAATAAGCTGTTGAGCTATTGCAATCCAGTCAGTGTGCCAGCCAGCAGCTTTGAAGTACTCAAGCTTATAGTGGGGATATAAAGCTAGTAGATCATTAGAATTAGAAGGTATAAATACAGGACACA
Source organism: Phylloporus cf. tubipes (assembly GCA_038094315.1). Classification (NCBI taxonomy): domain Eukaryota; kingdom Fungi; phylum Basidiomycota; class Agaricomycetes; order Boletales; family Boletaceae; genus Phylloporus; species Phylloporus cf. tubipes. Next base: position 11,554 of record JBBPTZ010000363.1, on the reverse strand, counting down.
TATCCATAGCAATTTGATACATGTCTGATGAATTTGTCAAGGAATAATATTAGTTAAATGTCTTCTTGATGAGCCCTATGGCTGCACAAATGGCCGGGCTGAGTGTTGTCTTGTTTAACATGCTGGTGGTGAAAGCTTTGTCTATATAGTCCATGGCTGAAATGACCATAGTGAGGTTGGGTATATCATGTAAAAAGAACACAGTTGCATCCTTCAGAATCTGTCAATAATTAGTCAGCCAAATGCTGTACAATAATGCACATACCTTTAGGACATTGCACAGCTGCTTCAAGAGCTCCCATTCCTCATCATCCAGCCCACAACTACTTAAACCTAGCTTATTCTTGTTGGTTATCACATCAATTCCTACTCAATACTCAAATGCAAAGTCCAATATGTTGAAAGTTGAGTTCCATCAAGTTACCATGTCTTGTAGGAGATTTCTCACCACAAGACACAACTCTTCCAAGATCTCTTTCCATGTGGGCAGCAATTTGGTGCTTAAATGAATGATTTTGAAGGCCAATTTTCAAATCTACCACCAACAGAAACAGTCAGGTATGTTTCCTGTTAGCCAAATCTAACTAACCTTGGCAAGCATCAGTCAAAGTGGTTTCAGGTGCTCTTTAAGCTCTACATGCTTCTTTGCAGTCAAGAAATTCATCTCATTTATCCAGCTGTCCATATTGTTATTATCAAGGTTTGTTTTCGCTTCATTTCCTGCTGTGATCTTTGTCTGATATGCCTCCAGTTGGATTTGAAGCTCTTCAAGCTCAACATCCTTCCTGAACTTCCTGAACTCCTTGTTCAAGCTCCACCAGTCACTATCAGCCCTCTTTGTTTTTGATAAGTCAAACACTTGAATCAAACTCTTAGTGACTAGGTTAACAATATGCAAGAAGCACTGTGTGCATGCTGTCTCACCTCCAAAGTGCACCAGTTGCATTAGCAAAAATAGACTGAGTCTGTGAGTACTGTGTGACACTGTACAGTATGCTACAGTGGTCACAGTGTCACAAAAAGGTCCCCCTCTGTGCAGTAGATTACAGAGTTGGAAAAGCTGTGTAGTCATCACAGTCATGGCCTGTCTGTGAGCACTGCCCTACAGTATGCTACAAAATGTTTCCATTTCTTTTTTTTTTGGGCTCACACTTGTTTGATTTGAGTAGTAGAAAATAATTTATCATTCTACTAATACATGACATAGTAGTGTGCTATGATATCATGATGATCGCAGTTGTGACCTTCACATTATTGCCATATTGCCCTCAAGTCCACTGCCCTGTTGTGCCAGTGATGACATGGTGAGGGCTGGACAGGATGCGTCGTTGTCGTCATTGTCACTGTGTAGCCCTCAAGTTCACCATGCTCCTGACAAGGCAGTGGTAGTGGTTGCATGTTGCTGCCACTGTGCCATGTCGCCTCATCAACGATGTGCCATTGTCATTCGTTGTTGCCTTTGCCACACTCCTGTCGTGTCAGTAACAACATGGTGGAAGTGGTTGTGTGTCGCTGCCACTGCACCATGTTGTGCTTGTTAATGACATGGTAAGGGTCAGATGAGATGTGTCGTCATGGTTGTTGACATGGTGGTAGTAACTGCCACCGTATCATCACCGTCAGCAATAGGGTGGATGTCATCCTGTCATCATCGTGTGGTGGTGGTTGCATGGTGACCATCGCCATGTCATCCTCGTCAGCAACATGGTGGGGGCGTCATCCCATCGTTGTTGTCATTGACATGGTGGTGGTGGTGGTGGTGTGGTGGCTGCTGCCACCATTGTGTTATTGTCGTCATTGACATGGTGGTGGGTGTGTAGTGGCCACTGCTGCCATGTCGTCCTCATCTGGGGGGCGTACTGTCATTGTCGTCATCAGGGTGGTGGTTGTGGCGTGGTGATCACCTCCACCACCATGTCATCCTCATTGGGGGTGTCATCGATATAGTGGTGGTGGTGGTGGTGTGACAGCTGCTGCCACTGTGTCATCATCATTGTTGTTGACATGGTGGTAGTGGTGGCCATGTGGTGACTGTTCCCACCACTGTGTCGTCCTCATCGAAGGGGCATCATCTCCCTGTCACCATTGTTGTTGGCAATAGAAGGGTGTTGTTTGTTGTCATTGTCAACATGGTGGTAGGGTGTGGTGACCCTATGTCATCCTTGTTGGCCACAGGATAGGGGTCGTTGCTGTTGTCATTGTGTGGTGGCATGCAGTCGTGTTGCCCTTGTGCCTGTCATTGTCTGGTGGTGGTAGTGGTGACATAGTCGTTGTCATTGTGGCATGCAATTGTGTCATCTGTGTGGCACAAGATGATGGCAGGGGACAGGCAGTCAGGTTTGAATAGAGCAGCTGCTCAAATGGCAATGCAAAGGCAGGGAACGAGCATTCAGGTTCAAAATGATGAGGCAGTATCATTAGGGTGTGGGATAAGAAGTCACAACCATCAAGCATGACACAAAGTGAACACAATTATGTAATGCAACTTGCCCAAAAAATCATAAGTCCCAGCACAGTAGGCTAATTAGGGTTTACGATTAGTAAGGTATCCATGTAGTTACTACTGTAAGTCCCTGTCAGCACTATGCACTGTTGCACTGTACTGTTGAGCTGGTGTGCCATACCATAATGAACTATGACATGTTGTGGGGCCAGGTGCCTGTCACATCGCTCAGCTATACTGCTGTCACTCTGTGCTGCTGAGCCAATGTGTCCCACTGTGATGAACTGTGACATGATGTAATGCCAGGGTCCTGTCATATTTCTTGGCTGTTGAGCTGTCAGCTGCTGTAATCAATATGCCATTTTCAGCTGTGTTCTGTAGTAATCTGTAGTAATACTGTAATATGCTGTAACTCTGTACAGCCTGGGGTATAATTAGAGTTTTGCTGATGTGGTCCACCAACTCATAGGTCATTGTGTCATTAGACAATGCATTATCAGCTGTGATGCTTAGTATCTATAAGTGATATTAGGTCCATGATTCATGTTTTTGATTCTATGTATCTTGTCTGAGATATTGAAGTCTGTTAGAACATTCATGAAAGCTTCGGTGAGGTTGATGCCACTATGCAACTGAGATCAGGGTTGATCTTGTTAGTAGGTAAGGGCTACCATGTATTATCATGCATCTTGGCTACCTCAATGACATGAAGTACCATTGTTATTGGCTTACCCTCATGCACTAGGTGCATGGTGATGGCCACAAAAGCCCTGTGGTTTGGAAAAGTCCATGTATTCATTGCGAAGCTCAGCTCACCATTGTATTCCTGGTAAGTCTGCTTAAATAGTATGATGGACACAATTTGGTGACAAACCCTTAATATTTTAGCAAGCCACTTTCATACGTTCACAAAGATGAGCCATGTGTCCTGCAATACAGTCTTTGGATGAGATATGTAGTATTCTGGTTGCCCTGTTTTTGTGAGGCAGTGAAACTCACAGTCACTAACAATTTCGAATGGTCACATGCTCTCCAATAACTATTGGACAATCTCAGCTTTGTCATTTTATCAGCAATTATTGATATAGTTTGTTATGCTGCACTTAGTTTCTGAATGCATGTGTTGTTTGTGCAAGTAAGTGATTGTGCCTTTTCCCTTTCACTTGAATGTGATTGATAATGGCCTTTTTCACTACAGCTTTCAAGGGTGCTGTGTGCTGTTTTGACATCTCTTGCACTGCTAGCCTCCTCCAAGATGGCCTCACCCCAGCATGTGTGCACATGCTTCTGCATATTACCTGTTGACACTTTGTCAGTCATATCAAGGTAATGCCAAATCCAGTGCTTATACTCTTTTGCAAGACATGTGAAAACATGGCACCACCGTTTGTCAACATGCTCAATATCTGGTATGGGGCTAAAGAAAGCATAAATTGGTGAGACCCAGTCCTCTATCATTTGTCCTACATTCCTTTAGCTCCAAGAACATTCTGATGAAGATGAGTAGACCTTTATGAAGTTCTACATCTGAACTTTCTTCAATCATGTTGCTTTTGTTATTGGTGTGGTTTTTTTGGCTCATTTTCTTGGCTGTGGAGTTTCCCTTGACTCTTGACCATGCTTTTTACCATGGTTTTTGCCCATGTTTCCCTTTTTGGTTTGTAATGTGTTAGTAGCTGGTAAGCTAGAATGACTGTTCTTGGGATTCATCAACATAGATGCAATATCTTTGGTGTTGAGAGACCCAACCCCCCTATCTCAATTAGCTGCAGGTGCTTTTGCTTGGATGCTTGTTGCCATAAGTGCCTGGATCTTCTTTATGGGACATGAGACACATTTTGAAAGCATAGTGGAAAGAAAGGCAGCTTGAATGGCAAAAATCCAAGATTTTCCTATACACAAACAGAAATTTGTTTAGGTTTATCCCACACTATAACTATACAGTTTGTACAAAGATTCAAAAAGCAGAAGTAACAAAATAGGCAAGTGGTGATGACAGATTATAATGGTCATTACCTTGGGTACAAGATCCATGGATCATGGGTTTATGGGTTGCCAAAACTCAACCCATACCCATACCCACACATACCCATACCCACAACCCATATGGGTTGCTGATATCCATGTCCATCCCTAGCAAGAACTGGTATTTTTGATGCATTGCTTATGCCTTTTTTTGGAATCAGGTGACTTGTTCACCTTGACATCTGTGTATGTGATAGACTGCCAGGCAAAAAAGTCACACCATGTCTCTCCTGATTTTTAACCACTTCCCTTGATAGGTGATGGGGCTAAACAGACTGGGGCCAGGGGAGCCAGTTGCATTGATAAGGAAGCACCCACAGAAGATGATGTTCCAGGTGCATGGGGGTGCTGGAAATGAGTGTGTTGAAGAGATAACAATACATATTGATCCACTCAGCATCTTGCATACTGCTTGGAATGTGTTCAAAAACAGGTTTCTTATGCCACTCACAAGTATCTCAGAGAATATAAACTGGCACCTGTGCATCAACTATACAACAAACATATGGTAGGCAGTCCTTGTCAGTAATGTTTACCACAGTGCCCACTCTAGAATTGCTAAAAAAAAATCCAACCACAGGGGAAATATAGAGCATCTCAACCATGGCAGATGGGGTACCACTGGAAAGTAGAATTTCAATCCAAGCAGGACTGTTGATGTTATTCATATGGGAAGCTATCATCCATGGGCACAGTGCAATTAAGTTGTGGAATGCCTTGCATACACACTCTGCTGCACTATGAGCAGCATCTTCTGTTTAAAACGGGCAAGCATAATTTGTGTTGGATAGAATAGGCTTTACTATGACATCAGGATGGCACCTGCATGAAAGAACCTGGAAGACCTGGGTGAGAAATGTGTTGAGCTCAAGCCACTTTGGAAGAAGACTGGAATGAAGGATATACATCCCATTTGAGTGAATAATGGGTATATTACTAGAGTAGAGGCAAGAGAAAAGTGATTTGGTACACAGTGGATGTCAGAGGGCATATGGTAGATGTGTATAATGTGAAGACATCAAATGTAGCTCCCCAAAATGCTTGAGAAGGTCTCTCTTATTGATGGATAAAAGAAAAGTTGCAGGAAGTGGATCTGTTGTGTTCAGGAAGGTGAAGACCCATCCTAATTGAGATTCAAAGAACACATATATTTGCAGGCTAAAAGACACAGAGATTTGATTGATGTAGTAGTGATCAAGATAAGCCAAACTTACCAACTATAAAAGGCTGAGGAATCAGAGGAAGGACAAAGTAGTAATAGCAGGTGAACAGCAAGGGAACTTAGTGGCGTAAACACCAGTGAGCAGGAAAACTTGGCAGTAAGGGAGCTTGTCAACATAAACACTGACAAGGTGAAGAAGGCAACAAAGGAACTCAGCAGTGTAAACACCAGTGAGTAGGAAAACTTGGTTGTAAGGGAGCTTGTTGATGTAAAGACTAATGAGCTGTGAGGATAGTGACTGGCTAATGAAACTCCTCAGTGTAAACACCAGTGGATTTGGACAATGGTAAAAACTAAAAGGGAAACAAGAGCATACCATAGGATAGCTGTGCTTTGATTGGTGCTGTTTCTTTTCAAGGGGTTTTTGCATTTGGCACCACCTTCAGTGAAAACCTATCATGGAACCTTTCTTCTTTCTTCTTGTTCCTTACATGGGCTTTTCTGACCAGCCTTCAATGTGCCATACTGGGTGATGTATCACAGGTGTGTTCACCATCGTGGCTACCTGGGTAGTGCAGTTTACTCTTTGTATAATACCTATCCCCCCCACACTGGGGGATACTATTTTGGATAAGCCTCAAAAATCCATTTTGATCTTTTTACTGCTTATCTGTGTGTTTTTTCTGTGTTGTACCAGTGTCTTTTGAATCATATTCTGTGAAATTAGGGCAAAAAAACATGCAGTTATCTGCGGGGGTTTTACATCTATTATCTATTGTTAGACCATTCTCGATAGATGTGTCATCTACTACCATGCTTTGTTCTAAAATACTATAAATGTTTATCAGACAGTGATTGGCAGGGGATGGGAACTAACATACCATTGGCAGTGGCAAGACCTGACTGATTGTTGTTAGTTCACTTCCCAGGTTTACATAGCATTTATATGCCAAGTCAAGTTTGTATATGTCCTATTGATCTCTAGTGCAATATACAAGCTCTCTATTTGTGGTTAGTGGCAGCTGTTCTACAACAGTAGGACAAGAGCACCTATCTGCATATCTTTATTATCCAAGGCCAAACTCCTTCACCATGTGCACCTGATGCTTATTCAGCATTGGAAATGAATTTCCAAGTCATAGTCCTGCTGGATTGCATCTTGACCACTATGCATTGAAAGGTAACCCCTTTAATAGTCAGGTTACCTTGAGCAAAGGCTGTAAAAGGGTCATAGAAGATGAAGAATATCTTTGAGTCATGGTGTTGCAGTATCTGATGGGATTGTTCAGCATCTAGGCATCCAGGAATATATCTGTCAATAGTAGGTATTTGAGAGAAAGGCATAACCATTGTTTGTGCACAAACTGTGTAAATTCATGCTTTAAATATACTACTTTACAATTGTGACTCTGAATACAGAAAGTAATGACAATAATTGCCCACCTGGCAATATCATGTAGCATTTGATTCATGCCGACAACATGTTTTATTAATTCTATTATACATAGTTGGAATGACAACCACTAGAATAGATGACTCACTCAGAATAAAGTCAAAATGATAATGTGATTAGAAGTAAAGTTCCATTGCATGTAACAGAACACAACCCAACCAGTTTCCACTCTTTCCAAACTAGTACTTGTGGTGTTCAAGTAAACTTGGGCAGAAAAGTGGGGATAGTGATGGAATGGATCCAATGTGTTATCCAAGGCAATATTTTGACATTGGACTGCAAGTGATATCTTACCATCAATCCCAAATATATATTTGATAGAGCCTGACACTGTGGGAAGACTTTGGTCTCCACTAGCATGATAGACAATAAGGCTGTTGCCAACATGTGTAGATTTTCTGGCATATATCATACCATTCATGGAGTATCAAGCATGGAGTGTGACACTGGGCCAAGAGACTAATTAACACAAGTTGGCAGGAGTCAAACAAGGTTGAGCATATTGGAAGTCATCAGTGGAGTCTCCATGCTGGTCCCCTAGGGTGGTAAAAGCTTTATAAAAGAGCATTTGACACTCTTTGATTGTAGGAAGACATTCCTCATGGACCAACCAAGCCTTTAACTGAGCAGCTTGGACATAGGAGCTAAGAATCATCAATTCCAACTGGCCTATGCAGATCAGTGTTATTCATTAGTTATCAAGAGAATGTTGGTACATACCAAACTTATTGTTTGTTGGGAGACATTGCAGTTGACCAATCAGGTGCTCAAATAGGAAACACCACCATGAACACACCAGGCCAAAAGAGAGGAGGAATTGGTGGATATGGATTGCCATATAACCATTTGTATGATATGTAGTAGAAGGATGTATAACCTTCAGCCCTGAAAGCCAGGCAGTTACATAAGATCAATATGTGAGAGCATGCTTCCTGGTCATCAATCTAACACATGCCATATGGACTGCAGAGACAAGAGCCATCATATGGTCCAAGGCTTCATGTAGCTGGAGTGCAATCACCAAAGATTTGTAAACTAAACCATTCTCCCACAAACTTACAAGAGCAAGGAGAAGATAGACTGTGATCATTGTATACCATTCATCTGCTTTCAAGCTGCCCACACTAGATGATCCAAAGTTCTGGGGCACAATCCACAGCCAAAAAGGGACATCTGATGTTCTTATCATGGATTATATTTTCTCCAGGACTTGACAGGTGGCATACCTAGCAGGCTGTTGATCTGTGGACCAGGGTTTATCCTTGTGCTAGCCACTTGTCAAAAAGATGTTAGCAGAGCCAAGAGCAACCTACCCATTCAACAAGTGCATCCACCCAGTTAATCTTGGATATCCAAACTTTAAAGGTGGGCTGGCAGTACAAGTTGTTGGCAACAAACTGCAATAACTTTATATTCTTTGTCATAAGCCATTTGGCTAACTGGTTTATGTGGCTGTTGATTTGTGTTTCCTGCCCACCGTCTTCTGCATGCAGATCTATGACTGAGGCAGTAAATAGATTGTGGATGTCTTTTACTTGCTTAACCTCCTTAGCTGAAATATTGCTTGTTATATGATCAGGAGATTGGAACTGATGCATAAAGGTGGATGGTAGTATGTCACGTGCATTGGCAGAAGTGGTGGTAAGATGCAGGACATCATGGACATGGAAACTAGTTATTCCTTCAAGAATATAGTGCATGACATCCACTACGAGTTGATGTGCAGGATCCCAGTATCACAGCTTCCAGAGTGGTGACCAGCATATATCATTTATGATGAAAAGTTTATCTTGTTCCATAGCAGAGCCTGCATTCCTGTATGCTTCTGCTTGGTGTCTTAGTGCATCTTTATCTTGCAGCTTCCAGCAATCCAAATTAAAATCTGTTCATCCAAGCATTTTCAAATTCTTGCAATGACAAACACTGCAGTAAAAATGACTGAAGTGTACAGCCATTTGAGCTGTTTTTTGAGCTGCTGGGAGATTGTAGACAATGCAAGCAAGCAATTGCTGACCTGACCACTTGACCCACAGAATGAAGAGCTATATGGCTGAAGTAAACCCCAAGTTCCCAACTATCCAGCATATCATTGACAAGGGGTTTAAGAAAATAATTCAGCTGATCATCATGTGGCTCATTTGGACTGGGAACAATTCCTGCAAGGTACATACATATTCTCCAGCTTGTAGCAAATATCCAGTGGAAGATTAAGGCAGGCACAAGAGATGACCCCACAAGAGGTAGTTGCACCCCATACACAAACATCTTCTACATTGAAGAAATCAACATTCAGAGAACAAAGCAAGGTGACCCTCCCCTTTCCTGTCAATGAACAATGTACCTGGTGAAGATCCTTCAAAGATCCTTAGGAATTCACTATTCCAAATGTCCTGTGAACTAGGTGATAAGCAGCCACTATGAACATCACTCATGAGCTGATTACAAGGTACATCAATGAGGGAGTCAATCTTAGTCCTAAAGAGCAAGCCAGCCAAGAAGTCATGGAAATAGAGATAAACATATGGCTTGATAGGGGTGGAATCTTGTGATGACCACGGTAAGGGCTCATTGTATACAAGTGACCACAGCTTTGATTTGTTATCACAGTGGCTAGGGTACACAGATGTAGTCGATCCAAACTTGAGAACAGATTTGTGGATAAAACTGCAAGAAGGACATGTAGCAAACACCATGGTTCCATAATGGAGATTGAAATAAGACAAGGTGCTATGGATGGTTGTTGGAACCTGTGTCATAACACATTCCCCCAAAATAGATATGTTCCTATTTACTGGATCTGTTATATGTAGCTTTTTACAAGTTCAACTCCAGTCTCCGCTTCTCAACTCCACACCAACTCCAGTGTTATTCTCCTATCCTTGGGTCACCTGACCCTCAGACCATTTCCATTTCTCTTTTGTATATTCTTGTTCTTACTTACTCTATTTGTATTGGTCTCACTTTTTGTTCCTTCCAATAGACTTGTGCTTCACACAGCTCTGGTACTCCAGTGTTTATGTTCCCGTCTTACTCATCCCCTTGTTCTGTCTTACTAACATTTGTAATACTCCAGTAATGCTCCATTCCAGCTTAGCAATCCAGTATAACTCCAGAGTATATAAACCCTATACTATTCACTGTAGATACTCAGTTCAAATATTGATTTAACTTCCTCCTGTTACTCTTGAGTCTCTAGATTCTTCCCTCTGACCTCCAACTCTGAGGATCATGAGTACAAGGATGTGACACATATGTCCTGTGCCAAGAGTCCTCACCCCTCTCCTACCCACTCCATACCCCTTCAGTACCTTTGCTACTTTGAAGCTCTGGACCTCTATCCAGGAGGATCCAAGTTTAACAGTATATTTGAACTCACTCTTGTACTTGCTCACTCCCATCTCTTTCTCCACAGATGTCACATACTACCATGCACTGTGAACAACTCAAGTCAGCTTTTGGCTCAACTCATACCATCCCTGGTGATTTCTTCAGCTTTATGGCTCAAGGAGACACCAACCCCTCCATTTCCTCCATGCCCTGCTGATCTCCCAACTCCACAGTGCAGAGAGACACCATTCCGTCCATTTCCTCTGCTCATCATCGTCATGTTACACCTTACAGCCCCTACACATCCCCACTGACTCCACTACCAGAGTCACACATTAAGGAAGTTGAAGAAGACTCATTTGTGCTACCCCCTATGAATCTGGATGGCCTAGGTGATGAGCCTCCATCCGACCACTCTGATCCTTCTGACTTGGAATCAAAAAATTTGGAGCAAGTTTTTCTTGACAAAGACAACAATAACCCCAATGATGTATCTCCTAGCTTTGAACCCTTCAACCAGCTAGCAAACGCTATCCAAAACATGATGTGGCAGGCACTCTGCCACTGGTCATCCAACTCCACCAATAAAACCAAGGTCTGGGAGCCAGACCTGTTCAATGGTCTGGATTCCAAGAAACTCTGTCCATTTGTCATTTAGTGCGAACTGAACTTCCAGGTGAATCCCAAGGCCTTCTGCCACAAATGCACCAAGATCATGTTCATCCAATCCTACTTGAAGGGTGTGACCTTTGAGTACTTCGAACTGGACCTGCTTGGAGCAGGCCCTTCACAATTCTGCCCACTTTAAATGGATAGTTGGAAGGCTTTCCTCTTCAAGCTCCAGTCCAACTTTGGACCACATGACTCCATTGCAGACATGGAGGCTCAACTTGAGCACCTTTGCATGAAGGACATGCAGTGGATATCCAATTATATAGTCCATTGGAACAGGCTGGCGAGCCAAGTCTGGAAATGGGGTCCCAGCACACTCTGCCGCAGCTTCTACAATGGGCTCCCTGATTGCATCAAGGATGAGCTGTCTTGTCAAGGCAAGCCCAGCAACCTCTATAATCTCCACACTCTCATGCAGCAGATCGACCATCACTACTGGGAGCGCAAGGAGGAGGTCAACCAGGCAAATAGG
>JBBPTZ010000362.1:0-24679 GCA_038094315.1 Phylloporus cf. tubipes | reverse complement strand
TGTATTCCCGGTACGACACACGCACACACACACTCTCTCTCTTGCTTGCTTGCTAACGACGTTGCCTTGTTTATGATGTCGGTCTATCTCTCCGTTCTTTCTCGTTTTCCTCGACGTTTTCTTTTCTTTTTTTTTTCGAAAGCGGGATGTGTTGCATTGCTGTTGACTATGTCCGATTTGTCCTAGCTATTAGCTTTCTCGTATATGACGCTAACTCTTTTTTTTTGGCCATCTACTATTTCTCTCTATTTATTGGGTGGTGCGATGCGGTTTGCTTCCGGTTTGATTTTGAGCTCGAGTTCCCATGTAAGGAATAGTAACGACGGAGTACAAACTCTCCCAGACTCAGACCGGTCGACAACTTGAAGGACGTGATGTGTTTCTTCCGAGCAGTGGTGACACCGCAATCGGCGGCGGGTCAAGATCAAGATCATCCAACCAAGGGAGTTCACGCGGGAAATGCTTGCAAGCATCGGTGTAGTTCATGTGACGTTACTTTCCGACAACAAGTTGGCGACTCTAACGAGGTCTAACCGAGGATTTTGAGAGCTCTGATTGGAGGAAAGTGTCTTCAGGAGGGATGCATATACCCAAATGGAGACAATTTCCAAAAAGAAACACAAAAATGTTGCTTTTCAAGCTTTAGCGGTTCGCTGATTTGAAGAGAGATTGACGCAAGACCGTACGCAGGGACGCGAACGGCCGGGCTGCATTTGGCGGACGGTCGAGCCGCAGTCACACATACGTGTCTGTAAGCCCGCACCGTGTGTCCGGGACTGCTGGCACAAGGCAGTAGTATTATAACCCTACTGTTTGACGGTTCGTCCGTGGCCACTGTCTCGAAGGTTCTGATTCAATTGCCAAGGGCCGTACCTCGCGATTGTTCTCGCCTAGACAGGCTAGCAAAGTTTCAAGATGGCCACGCAAATCGTGGGGCTTGAATGCGCACGGAGACGATGGTGTCCGGTGAAAACACGGCACAGCGCGCAAGAGGGAAGAAGAGAAGCTGCGCGGTGGCACGACCCCAGGCGCCGTGACCGGTTGGTAGGGAGTGAGTCTTCCCGGAATCCCAGTGATCACCGATAAGCCTGACGAAAAATCACCCACAGGGACATAGTAGCCAGAGGAAGGCTTCTCGGGCATCCGTCTGGATTCAGCCAGCTTCTGCCATGATCCGCAAGGGATCCGATAAGCGACGCAGATCGATTTCGAACGCGATATGGCACTAGCACCGTTGATCGGCTTGAATCAGTGGGGCCAAGATAACGTCTGGGGGTCACTACGGCTATAAAGCGATCGATCAGCACAAGACTTTGGTCCCCCAAGTTTTCCATCACAGACACCATCTCGATGGCTCCCAACCTCACTGCCGGTCGCTTTAAAATCGTTTCTCTCGTCTCGGACCCCAACCCTCCTACCAGTATCAATCTCATTTTACCAGCATGGCAGCAGGTTTACCTCAACGGGCCTATCACCGTCGTACGTCAGTTTTGCGTCTACTCGGAATGCAAGGCTCATTTATTGTAGTGGAATATCAAAAAGGAAGGCGATGATTCTTACCGGCTGAGCATTGGCGGTTATGGTTACACTTCTATAATCGATGACAAGGTCAATGCCACCATCCATTCCGAGCAGAACGTAGAATGGTATGCCACCTACCATGAGTATCAGAATGCCTATACGTGCGTGGTACTCGCTTTTCAGAGACTCGCCATCTTCCGCTAAATCGTTCCATGTGAAGCATCGAACCAGTCAACGATCGTAGCAAGGGATGGACAGCCCTTGACGAGTCTGACAATTCTGCGGTAATTGCCTCCTTTCCTCTGGACAATGCCGTCGCCTGATTAGCATCATAGATCGGGATCCAACTAATCATAAGTACCATGTCTGATCCCCCGCAATACATGACCACTCAGCTGTACCGCTTTGTACCCCTCATTGGAGGTGAAGGAGAGGCTGAGGCATGAGTGGTGTATAAAATACCACTGTTGTCAAGGAAATAGGAACCGAATCGATTACTTTGACCCCGCGTTTCTCACACACTCGATTGTTTCGCTTCGTACCAAGTCCTTGATGATTTTGAGGATATCAGCACAAGTGTAGGTAGCACAAAGTTACTGACCTCGTATGTATAAAATGCCGCATGTCTGCGTATGACTCTGCTCAAACACTTGCTGCTTGTTCGGAAAGCCGAAACCCAGGCCTCGCGGTGCTATATCGAGTTCAAACACATGGAGATTCGATTGCAGCTCGCCATCCTACGTAAAGAATTCCACGTTGGCAAGTCAATCCAACCGTCTTTATCCCAAGTACAACAAGTACGCTAGAACAGGAAACGACGGCCATCAGATTGGAAGAAAAAGAAAAATTAAAACTTGACCACCATTCCGGCAACCCTTTTCCTGCAACGACTCATCCGAGACATGTAATACCGTCGAGATGTTGGCTTACCGGCCATTGTCCTGGGGAACTGCGCCGAGGCCGCTAAATCCCAAGCTGACTTTGAGCAGGTGTGAAGTGGTTTATAAAAGGGAGGGAGTGGAACGAATCGTCCGAGGTTTCAGATCATGTTCCATCACCGCGTGCTCGCATTGGCTGCTGGCCTGCTCGCTGTCCCAGTCGTGTTCGCGTTCTCTTGGAATGCAACAGAGTATATGTTCGTGTTCGGGGACTTGTACACCGCGGACGGGTACAACGTCTCAGCTGGCGTAGACTCCCCGGACCCAGGACGCGTGCGTGCCCGTCGTGCGTGGCATTACAGACGGGGTTCATAATCCTCCTCCTAGACGTCCGCGAACGGCCCGAACTGGGTTGAATATTTGAGTGAGACGATTACCCCGCTCCCTGGCGCGTCCGAGAACTGATGGTAAGCGCCTCCCGTAGCTAACACGTACAATTAAACCGCGATCAAGGTTACACAAAGACGAAGATTTCGAGATAATAGGACTAACTGTGTCGTAGACGTTCAATCTGGCATCCGGTGGCGCGACCATCGATGGTGCGCTGGTTCCTTCGTATTACCCGGGGGTGTTGTACGTGTGTCTTGCGTTTCGGCCCGGTGATGGTTTCATTCTCACCTGCCCGTCTCAACCTAGATCGGTCGTCGAACAAGTCTCCGAGTTCGACACGTACTTGGCATCTAAACCTGCCGGAGCGCCATAGTGTAGCGCCAACAGTCTCTTCGCATTTTGGATCGGCATCAACGACGTCGGACTCTCGGCAGGATGGGTCGGGCGTTTCTCAAGTCCGCTCGTCGGTAAGCTGACGTGTTAGATGCTTCCAATCCTTTTTAGACGAACGTCACTCAGTCCCAATTCTATGGCGTCCTGGTGGACCGGCTATTTTCGCAGGTAGAGTGGCGACGCTGTTTTTCTTGCCTGGCGTACATGAACGAATGGATTGCGTTGCCCAAGGTGGACGTGCTCTACGACGCAGGCGCACGTCACTTTTTGTTCCTGACGGTGCCGCCGACGAACCGTGCGCCACTCCTGCTCGAACAAGGGCCCGAAGCAGCATCCCAAATGGGCGCCGACGTCACCGAGTACAACGCCCAGTTGACGGGACGCGCGCGTGACTACCACGCGAGCCACGCGGACGTCAGCATCGTCTTGTTCGACACGCAGCCCGTCTTCAACATGCTCCTCGACGGATGGCAGACGTTTGGGTTCGTCAACGTGACGGGGTACTGTGCTGCGTACGAGAATGGGACGCCGACGAGGACGTATCAGGTGGAGGGGTGCGCTCCGGTGTCGAGCTACCTGTGCGTCCTGTATCCGCGTGTTTTTCCCCCCCAGAGTTGACACGTTGACGGATGGAGGTAGATGATTGAATTTGCTTCATCCAGTGTTCACTGTGCACAGGTGAGTTGCGTCGAGGATGTCATGAGACTGTGAAGTTGTTGATGGGATTGTTAGCACTTTGGCAAAGGCAATTTCGACCACTCTTGCTGGTTATCCTGCAACAGAGACACCTACGTGATGTAGGTAGGATGGATAGAGTAGCACTTGACGTAGATACTGGCTAAGCGACAATGTACAACGCCGTGTGATGGCAGAAACCTAGATATGGACCTTTTGGTGAACAACCCGGTTGACTTGCTCCACCAGCCAGCGGAACGCCCTACCAACGTGGTCCAGCAGCCCCGACTCAAATTGATACTTGGATGCTCGGTATTTTGTTTTCTATCTACCACATTCTGACGCTCGACTAACTTGAACCAAAGTGGTCGGTCTCACAGGCGGTATCGCAACGGGAAAGTCGACCGTTGCTGCGCTCTTCGTTTCGCACGGCATTCCCATCATCGACGCAGACCTCATCGCAAGACAAGTCGTCGAGCCCGGTACGCGCGCACACAAACAAATCGTCAAGGCGTTCGGCACGGGGGTCCTGACGCCCTCTTCCACGTCCTCGGGATCTGACGGATTCGAAAGTTGGTGGACGCGGCCCATCGACCGCAAGAAACTCGGCAGCGTCGTCTTCAACGACGAGCGGCAGCGAAAAGTGCTGAACAAGATCGTGCACCCCGCCGTGACGCGCGCGATCCTGTGGGGCGTCGTCAAGGCATGGTTGAGAGGGGAGAAGATGGTAGTGGTGGACGTGCCGCTGTTGATCGAGGGGGGGTTGTGGAAATGGATGGGCAGGGTCGTCGTGGTGTACTGGTGAGTCGATTCTTTTTCCCTTTTTTTCTTGGTGGGTTCACAGTGGGCAGCTCGCCCGAACTACAACTGCAACGACTCATGGCACGGGACAAGTCGACGCGGGCGGACGCGTGTTCGCGACTGGATGCGCAACTGTCGATCACGTCGAAAGTGGCATATGCGGACGTCGTCATCGACAACTCGGGGTCGCTCACGGAACTTGACGGGGAGGTGATCGCGTGTGTCGGAAAGCTGGAGCGGGCGGTCGGGTGGGGTTGGATGATCAGCTGGTTGGTCCCCCCGGCGGGTCTGTTGAGCGCGGTCTGGTGTCTGTCGCGGAGGTCGTTCAACCGGAGGAAGACGTAGTCATTGTCTGTGATATGTATCATGTATAACGCCGAGTCGGAATGTCGGATGCATGTCGGACCTTGCATGCTTGCGTCCTTCGTCCGTCCCACTCTCACATCTCATCCACGATTTTTGTCTGCCTTGATGGTACAGACAAGACGAGGCACTCAACCCGGGCCAGTTGTCGAACCAAACCGGCCCCCCAAAAAACGCACCAGGAAAGAACACCAGTCAGATCAGGTCGCTGCAGAGCCCGACGGTGAGTTCCAAGTCCAAGCTCCCACCGAGGTATCGACAAGACCCAAAACACAGAGCACGATCCACCTCCAAAACGACCACGCAATGCGCGACAACAAAAGGACCCCCAACCGTCCGATTTCATGCCCCGCATGTCGTCGCCCTGGAAAGTCGGCGCACACGTCTCTGCAGCCGGGGGCGTTGAAAACGCGATCGTCAACGCAGCGCGCGTCAGGTGTGTATTTCGCCATCTCGGGCCTTTCTCATGATGAGACTGCGTATACCCCAGGGCCAACTCGTTTGCACTCTTCGTCAAATCGCAACGCAAGTGGACTTCGCCACCGCTCACCGACGACGCCGTCGCGTCTTTCAAAGCGCGCATGGACGCGTTTGGGTATGACCCGAGACACGTGTTGCCTCACGGGAGCTACCTCATCAACCTCGCGAATCCAGATGGGTAGGTACCCCTACGCATATATGGCGCCCCCGTTGAGCATCCCAGCGCGAAACGTGAAAAGTCGTACGGGTGCTTTCTGGACGATCTCCGGCGGTGCGAACAGCTCGGGTTGACGCATTACAATTTTCAGTGTGTGTTCTTTTTCGATGCCGTTCAAGCGAATCTTATATCTGGAAGCCCTGGTTCCACGGTCGGCGAAGCGACCAAGGAAGAATCAATAACGCTCATCGCTCAGTGTTTGAACAGGGCGCATAGAGAGACCTCGTCCGTGATCACCGTCATCGAGAACATGGCAAGTGTCGTCTTTTCCTTTTTGCGCTGGTGGAAACGATACGTTTTCGCTAGTCTGGTGCCAAGAACATCGTCGGTTCCCAGTTTACCGAGTTGCGGGATATAATCGAACAGGTCGAGGACAAGTCGCGAGTAGGGGTCTGTCTTGACACATGCGCGTACTTGGCTTTCCACAGGATGCATCGTTGCTGACGCTACCGATGAGCAGGTCACATGTACGCCGCCGTGAGTGATCTCGTTGTCCTACGAGACGCGCATGACCGTGGTGGGGGTCCCCATACGACAGGGCTACGATATCGCTACAAAGTCAGGTTGGGAGTACGTTTCATATCCATCCGTACACGTCCCCCTTTTTTGACCGCTCGACCCATAGCAAAACGAGTACGTTCGCGGTTGCATAAGTGATTGCGCGTGTGTAACTCGGTTGTGACAGTGGCAACGTTTGACGAGCAAGTCGGACTGTCGCACCTCCGAGGGATGCACCTCAACGACTCCAAGACGCCCCTCGGATCGAAAAAGGACAGACACGAGAATATCGGACTGTGCGTGGTTCACTTTTACCGATTGGCTGGATCCAGCGGTCGCAAATCCCCCTCCCGAAACTTTTTCTCATGATTTCAGAGGCACCCTCGGGCTCTCGACGTTCCTCACGATCCTCACGGACCCTCGTGTCCAAAACATTCCTCTCATCCTTGAGACACCGACGTTCGAGGCTGTCGAGGTGTGGGAGTGCGAGATCAAGGTGCTGAATGCATTGTCAGAAGCCGGAGCAGGCGTGGACCAAGGGATGCTGAAGGACATGGTGGACGAGATTCGGTGCATCGTTCGAGAGTATCGCGACCACAAGGAAAAGGCCGGGAAGAAGGCCACGTCTGGGACATCCAAATCCAAGGCAAGGACGAGAAAACGCAAGGTGAGAGAGGAAGACGAGGAGACAGACTCTGAGTAGGTGGGACAGCAGTTGCAGTGATCTTTTTTCATTAGTGTGTCGTTAGCTACGGTAACAGAGACACAGCCACACTTGTCGATTACTCTTTTTCATGTCAGGAAGTCGTTCACGCTGCGCCGTTTTCAACCGACGACTTGGACTCGGCACATATGCGACAGCCGCTCGAATTCCTCGACCACCTCCTCCCCGGGAGGAACCCCCTACGGAAACTTTTTCAGCCCCGTCAAAACCCAAGTTTTACTACACCCGCCCCCCTCCGCGCGACGACTTGCCCCAATTACAGGTATCTCCTCGCATTCGTCCACTGTGTCTTCAGATCTCACCGTGCGGTCGTGCAGAAACGATGGCCGTTCATTCTCGCGTTCGCCGCGCTCGGCGTGTCTGGATGGGCGGCGTTCCTCCTCGTCGCGATGAACCAGGAACGTCTCTCGAGTTCGGTCGTACGCCGGGTGTTGCAGACGGCGCGGGAGGATGAGGGATTGCAGGCCGTGTTGGGCGACGCGATACGGTTCGAGCCGACGTGGTATCTCAATGGCGACCCCTGGATCAGCGGTTCCGTGTGTCTCTTTTCCTCTTTTCCTCTTTTCTTTCACGCGCATGTTTTCTGAGTTGGGTTAGATCAATCTTCCGCAGGGAAATGTGGACGTGAGTTTTCGGCTGAGGGGCCACCGAGGTCAGTCCCACTTTCTCTTGTTCGTTTCGGAATGGATATCACATGTCGGGGTCGTAGGGAGCGGGACGTTGTACTTTACCAGCATTCGGAAAGCGAAAGGGGAAGCGTTCACACCGCGTACGTCTATCGTCGTCGTTGTCGATCGTCTTTGGTTGAGATTCGTTTTGCAGTGCGATTTAGAGTCATTTGTGATGACGGGAGAGTCGTCAATATCGTTCCACAGTCTGCTAATGCATCCGGAATGCAGCCGCAATGAGCCCGTCCTTGTCTTGTCGATTCATAAATGATAAATGGTTCTTACTCGGATTCTTATTCAAGTGGTAACGGGCCATGCTCGTCTCAGCCGAAAGAAACCGGCTTATAAAACACATTGCCGAAGCGCTGACGGACTGTTCGTGCCCGATGACATGTGGTAATGAAAAATACCGGCAAGCAGATGAGAGTCTGTGTCAAGTCCGAGCGTCGATCGACTTCCGTAACGAAATCTTAAGCGATTACTACCATGGCAATCGAGAGGAACACAAAAATTTCACGCAATTGGAGAAAGTCGAATGCAACATCAATTAGCCCCAAAGCTACATTTTACGATTTTTCTACCAGTTACCCAGAGACCCACGAACTACTCACAACCCATCGTTTAAGCCTGCAAGTTAACGGGAGTACATCCAACGTTGGCAACACCGTTCTAAAGGTCCTCTTTAGTAAACCTCCCGAAGAACAAGAATCAACACTTGCAAAGTTGTTTCCGATGCAGCACACGGGTTGCTGAGACACCTGGCAACCGCTCCCAACACCAATCACGTCGATCGGGGTGCAATCGATCCCGACTTGTCCACCAATTTGTGCGACGATGTCGAACAGGTCATCGCCGAACATGTCCTTGTGCGACTGGTTCAACTGTACCCCTTCACATCAATACCATTTCGCACAATTCCACACCAAGACACCCACCTCCTGCGTTTGGTTGCAGCAGCTGACGGACCCAGTGTTGCACTGGTTCACCGTCGTGTCGCCCGCAACGACCAACAGAGCGAGAGGGAGGACAGCAGCAAAGACACGAGCGAACATCTTGGATGGAGAGGGAGATGCTGGAGAGTGCAGAGAACGAATGAGAGTAGATGTAGGTGAGGACCTGCTCTTCAAGGACGTTCCCCCCTCCTCTTTATACCTCCAAGACCACCGCGACCCTCGTGCGACATTTACGTTCTTTGCAAAACGCCGTCTGCGCTCAAGGCAATATATTACGATATTTTACGACATTTCTCTTTGGCCCGTGATCGGAAGAGTGACTGGCCCGGATGCCTAGACGGTTACCGTAATCAAGAACGAAAAAAAAACGCACCGAAAAGAGATGCGTCGTAAATTCTGTGTTAAAGGGAAGTGACGCAATGAGGCAATAGGGTTAGGGTTAGGAGATGGCGTATTTGGCTCGGGGAGGGCAGTGACTGATGTGACTCAACTTGACCATGAACGACATCAAGGTGTTGACGATCGGAGGGTCGAGGAACATTGGCTACTTTTCCTCTATAAGACTTCTCGGTATGTCTCGTGCTACCCGTTTTTGCGGTACGCTGAACGACTGTGAACAGAATCAGGGGCTACTGTGACCTTTTTGTTGAGAGCGCCCGGCGTGTTTGATGACGACGAGACGATCCAGAAGCACGTTCAGGCTGGCAAGGCGAGACTCGTTCAAGGGGATGCGCTTGTCAAGGAAGACGTCCGACGTGCTTGGATCGCAGCCAAGGGTGATGACGACAAGCCCGTCGACTTTCTCGTCTTCACCGTCGGTCAGTACTACTAGGCCCCCTCATGCCTTGGTGGTATCTTACGTGCATGTAACAGGCGGAAAGCCCCATTTCCAGCTCTCCAAGGGCTTCGTGATCTCGCCGCCGAATCTCACAACGCAGTCGATGCTCCACTGTCTGGAAACCCTCCCGACGCCGCATCCCAACATTATCGCGATCTCCTCTGCGGGCGTGACACGCGTGGGGCACAAGAAGTTGCCGATGCTGTTGAAGCCGCTTTACAGCTACCTCCTCGCCGTCCCGCATGCGGACAAGTCGGGTGTGGAGGAAGTGCTGGCGTACTCTGCGGGTTGGGGGTGGGATAAGGGGGATAGCGCTGGGACGGAGGTGTTGGGTGGGGACTGGAAGGCGGACGCGGACTTGCCGGCTGCGGGGTCAGTGAAGAACGTGGTAGTGGTGCGGCCTGCGTTGTTGACGGATGGGGCGTGTCGTGCGGATACTTGGAAGGAGGGGGAGAAGGAGGGGCCATACAAGGTTGGGGAAGGTGATCTTGCTGGGCGGTGGACGGTTTCGAGGAAGGACGTGGCTCATTTCGTAGTTGAGAAGGTGATCGGACGTTGGAACGAATGGGAGGGGAAGCGGGTCAGTATTGCTTATTAGGGATTTGCTCTTGGCTTGTTGTTCTCCAGGATAGCCCCACTCGATTATGTATTTCTTACCTTCCCGATTGCAAAGAGGTTCTGCCAAGGCCGCACACTGCACCGTGGATGCGGCGATGGAGGTGGACGATAGGGATTTATGTACGATCTTGTGCGAGAACGATTACCGGAATGTGCGGGTACGCGGACCGTCGGTCCGTTTGAGCAGCACTGCCACAAGAGACTGGGTCATCCTGGATTCGACGCTCGCGACAGGACTCCAATCCCATGTCGCCCCTTCCAACGCACGTTTCAGGCTTCACCGTCATCCCGGTCGACTATGCTCGTTCGACGCACGTCCTGTATGCCCGCGCCCACCACTCCAAAGCTCAAGACGCCGTATATCCGGAAGGAAGGACACTCTTTCTGGTCAACGTCCCCGTCGACGCTACGGATCGCGAAATTACGCTTTTTTTCAAGTCAAGCGGGACGGTCGAGCGGGTGGTGTACAACATGAACACGTCGCGCGAGGTGGAAGCAGAGGAAGGAAATGAGGAAAGGGAAGAAACGGGAACCTCATCGTCATCGCCATCGCCATCACCTCCACCATCGACCGAGGAACCCCAACCACGATCCAAAGACAACCGACATCGACGCCCAAAAGAGAGCGGTCCTCCAGGCGTCACGCCCCTTCCTCCGCTACCCCTCCGCGCCCCTCGAAAAACGGGTTGTATCGCGCACGTCATCTTCCTCGATGCCACGTCGCTCGAAAAAGCGCTCGTGCCTCCGACGAAACTGCGTCCTTGGCCGTCCTCTGACGAACCACGGGGTCTCGCTCACTATACGGCGTTGTATGACGCACAGAGGCCGCCGCTCGACGTCGTCAGGGCGCATGCGGACACGTGGATGGAACGGTTCGAGTTCGATTTGGCGAGGACGAAGAAAACGTCGGCGTATCGCAAGGGAGAGGCGATCGTGGACGAGGACGGTTTCACACTCGTAACAAGGGGGGGCGCGTACGGACAGACGCTTGGAGGCGGGGTCGGGGTCGCTAGCAAGGTGTTTGAGAAGACGGGACGTACGGGGAATAAGAGGAAGAAAGAAGCAAAAGAAAAGGAGTCGTTTTATGCCTTCCAAAAGGCGGAAAAACAGAGAAAAGGTAGGATGGGGTATCGTGCGCGCGCTGTGGCTGAGCTGACGTTGCATTGCTAGCATTGCTGGATCTCAAGAAGAACTTCGAGGCAGACAAGGCACGCATAGATAAATTGAAGGAATCCCGGCGTTTCAAACCTTACTGATCGTAAAAACGGTGCAGCTTCCAGCCCTGGCACTGTACTAATGATGATTGTCTGAAAGTTGCTAATGGAGCTCTATATCGGCATATCGACATCCGCTTTGTATGTGAAACCAGCATCCATACATACCCACAACTTGCAGGAATGCGTTCCATCGCTTCAACAAGTACAGTGTGCCCATTTTGAGCCACAGTTGTAACAGAACTCTTGGCGACACCGACACATCATATGAGCACAACCGTTGGAGCGCTCTACTATCATTTTGCACCCCGGACAGGTTTTCCAGCCATTTTTCTGGGCAAGAGAACGAACTTCGCGTTCCAATCTATGATCGCAGCTTTCTCCGGGGTGTACCTGTTTCTTGCATCCCGAGCACACACCCGTGCTGCATTCCGGACACGTCATCACGAACGGTGTCGATGCAGGCGATCTACCAATGAAGGTCGAACACGAGGTATTAACGCAGTAAACGCGGAAGGTTAGAGGGGTGGCTGCCTCTGCGGACTTGGAACTAAAGGTTGCGCGGAGTGGGCCATCCAAGAAGCTGAGGAGCGTGTTCATTGGAAGCTGCTGCCGGCAACATTGCAGGGGGAAAAGCTCTTCGCTTTTATTGGCGACTTCTGCCATGGCGATGACGCACTGGCGGCATATGAAATGGCCACAGGGGCCATGGAGGCAGGTGGTAGATTCGAAAGTGTCCCGGCAAACGACACATTCAACCCTGATAAGGGTCGTGTGTGGTGAGTCATCTGGTGGATGGGGGCGGATACGATTCACTACCTGATCTGCGTCCGTTTTTCAACCCGACGGGATATGGATGGAACTGCTGCTTCAGATTGGGACCGATCCGTGACCATATCAGCCACCAGGAACTTTTCTCTACAGGTCAACGCGGGTGATTAGCTCCATACTACACGCGATGCGTTGATGGAGAAAGGCTCACAATAACTCCGCAAAGCACACTTTAGACATCGCCAACTGGGCTTCAGTCAGTGGCGGAAGCGGTTCTCCACGTTCCAGAGCAAGCGCTGCTTGGTAGTCGTCTCGTTCACCCATCTCCAACAGCGCTAGACCCTGGAGGAAATGCGTTCGAGGATCTGAGTCACGGGTTTTGTTTCATGTATGTTTAACGAAACGAGTTCCTGCTAGCTGAGGAACCGGGTATGATGGTACTTACCTTGTCTTTTCGAACGCGATTCGCATGGGATCCTAAGAAGCCATCGGAGGGGGGCTGCCAGCTTGGTTAATACGAAGCCCATCGTTCAATTTCTCATCGGAAAGGGGGTTGACGGCCCAGGTTGCACTGGCCCCATGTCGCAAATATGGAAGGCAATTCAATAGCAATAGGAGCGTGGCTGATAGGCAATGACGGACATAACCTTAACCCTAGTATAAGTGCCCAACATAGTGACCAACATTATGAAGTTGGAGTTACGAGTGATAAGACCTAACCCTACATTGGGGTCACGCTTTCGGTTCCAACGGTGGTTGTGCCTTCGCCATCACTTGCCATGGACGACGAAAGCGCAGAAATTGAACTGGTATGTAACCTTGCAACCTTGATCTGGAGTTCCCCAACTGATATGCGGCCTCAGCTAGAGCAAAACCTGAACAAGACCCACCAGATATCGCAACGGATGATATGTATGTGGACCAGCTCGACGTTTATCCCGATTTGAAGACCAGTCTTGCTAGCTATATTGACCAACTTCGATTCCCGCCTGGTCAAATTGGAAAAGTCAATACTTCCATTATACGCCGCAACCCAGAAACTCAACCATCGATCCCACAGTACGCGTTCGGAGTCAAGTTTCAGCTGTCCTTCTCTCAACCCTCCGAGCAGATATCGACCGTGCGCTCTTGAAGATTGACGAAGTGGCGAGTAGTCATGAAGGCATTGCTGAAGAAGAGAGTCTCATTCTGCGAGGGTATGCATCTACTCCCGGTTCTGAATAGGTCGTGTGAACCTCCGCGTAGCCCTCAGGCCGGACAACTGGAAACGTACATCGATACGCTTGCGCGGCTGAACGCGGCCATCGCGTTCAAATCATCAGATGAAGATTCCCGTGAAAAGGTGTGTCTCGTGTTACTGTATTTCCTTGATGTTGAGGTCGCTTACGGGCACCCACTCCCACAGGCCCGTCTTGTCGAGACCGGCGCAAAGAAGCTGACACAGTTGTATACGAAACTAGTCGCTGAAGGATCGTCGGGCTCGCATCCCATTGCAGGTCTTGACTTTACTCCTGCCACGTTTCCACCGGCGTTACTTACTCCCCTCAAACGTCTTGTCACGTTTTTGCGTGGCCTTCCTTTGCCCTCCACGCACCCATCGCATCCCGCTGGTCAGGCCATCTTCACTACTTTGAAGGAAGCGCAGCGTGGGTATGCTGACATGCGTGGAACGTGGAATCGCAAGTCTCTAGAAACCCATGCCAAGCGGGTAGTTGACCGCGCCGAGACATTGGACGGCGTCATCGCAGGGAAAGAATTCGGAACATGGGTCGAGAACCTCCTTCGTATTGCAGAGGTGGGTAGTGCCTTTGCGACCGGCCCCACACTGACTGCGACGCATACAGACAGAATATAGCCTTCTTACAGATCTTGCACCGCTCACCACACCTTCTATTCTAGCATCCACTTATGATGTCCTCCTCAATCCCCTTCTCAGTCTCTTCACGGATACACTTTCTTCGTTGGTTGCCATCATCAAACGTTCTCTTCATAAATATACCTTTCATGCTCTTGCTACCTACTCTGCTCTCTCAGCGTCCCAGAGCCGGTGGGAAAATCTCATGACTAGGAGAGGAGAAGCCAGGAGAGATGTGAACGAGCTGCGGGATGGACTTAACTCTGTTCGGAGCGTTTGTTTGAGAACTTTTCCCGAATTTTTGGCCGACCTCAAGTTGGCGGCTACGGGTCCTGGCAAAAACGGAGATTTGGGTGTGAGCGTGGCAGATTTCACGATATCCGTATGTGTTTTTTGAGTTTCGTTCTACGCTTACTGACGAGTTGTGTCAGACTGTACAATATTTGGATAGAATACCAGAAGTACAAGGTGCAGTTGGGTCAGCACTCCTTGCACTTGGGGACGGGAACTGGAAGATGGGTGAGGGTAAACAAGTTGGAAAGGTCACAAACGTTACGATCGAAGTGACCGAGAAGGTCATCCTCCAACATTATACTTGTCCGTCCCTTTTTCTCCCTTCCAACGACTGGCGACCACTGATTTATAACGTTTCCCACAGATGATATCGTGAACACGACTGTGAACAGTTTGACAACCCTATCGCGATCTAATCGTCGAGGCGCATCCGGTTCAATATTTTTGCTCAACAACATCACCTACCTCTATTCCCGCCTCGTGTCGAAGCCGACGCACCCCGGACTCACGGAACTCGTCACGAAACCCACTTCCGATGCGCTCACCTCTGCTTTTCGAACTGCGAAAGCAGGTTATTTCGAAGCCAACTTTTCGCCTTTGATGCAAACGTTGAGCGAAGATCGCGAGCGGGAAAAGCTTGGCAGCAGTGGGTGGAAAACGCTCGCAAAGGAAAAGTTTACGCGCTTTTATGACCTTTTGGAAGAGGTGGGTGACCGACATCGGGTTGCGAGAGTGTTGGAGGAAGACGAAGAGGGGAAGAGAGCGATTGCGGAGGAGGCGGTCAAGCTCGTCCTGCCGAGTCTGCGGAGATTCATTCAAAAGCAGAGAGACAAGGAGTTCAGCAAAAGTGGGGCCTGACTTTATTTTTTTCCCTTTGTATATGAGGGGCTGACGTTCGTTTTCGTTTTTGTTACAGACCCACAAAAGTGTGAGTATATGAGTGGTACTTGCTATGGGAATGCGAGATACTGATATACGTCACTTCCAGATATTAAACTTTCCGCAGAAGAAGTGGAGACTCAAATACGTGCATTCTACAAGTAATTTCATGGAATATACGCGCCGCTCCAACTACAAAGTAAGATCATTGCGATAAGTAGCCAACAGGTCACAAAACGAACAAAGATCAGTCAGTCTGTACACCTACGAAGCCACGATGGACGCCCAAATCACGACCCGAGCTATGCGATATCAATAGTCGCACCGGCCACAATATCCGCATTCCTTGTCACAAGCGGTGAAATCTCGGTCATCCACCTCATGCTCATAATCCAAGTAACTCGACACCATCCGCGAATGACACGCGCTCTCTTTTGAAGCCTGGACCACGTTCTTAAACCTTTCTTCTCCGAAAATGGGTTGAAGTTCAACTGCATAGTCCTCCACCCATTTGGAAGATGGAAGTCGTTGTGTAATCTCCTCTTCCCCCATGTCACCGATATCGTCGATCCGAATGATGACGAGCATGTCTGGTACGAGACATTGGAGAAAGTTGAAAATGTCACGGAGTGGGGCTTCGACGTCAACGTAGAGGTATGCGTCAGCATAGCGATCAGGTGCAGATCCGCTCCATCTACGTCTCCGAGTTTCGAAAAGACGCGATCGTTCGAACATTTCCTTCCATTGTGGGAGAGATGCTTCGGACCAGGCACTGGCAGTGCGGGGAAGACGTAGTTCGACGTGGTTCTGACTTTCACCCCAGTAGGTTGTCATGACCCGCGTGTAACCCAACAAGGTGAGCAAGGAATCTGTGGACGATACTCCGTCAGCGAACGCTCAGACGGTGGGAATGTATGGTCGGTGCTACCGTCTGTTTCATGCTGCTTCCAGCCAAGATTAACGAGCTGCCTGATCCTTCCGAGCAGAAAGGTGTGTGCACGTGCGTAGGCGTCGTCGAGTTCCTTGTCATCCAGGGGACCTGGCAGCCTGTTTCTGGATGCCCAACCTCCGTAGACTTGGAAGTTCTCGTTGAATCTCACGTACGGTCCTTCTCCACCCATCTGTGAACGCTAGTGTATAGGTCAGCAACGGAGTCAAGATACAGAAGGGGTCTTGATATGCGTCCGGATCTCGCTTATCAAATACTTTGTGATGTTCCGGCGGAGGCCCACAGAAATATCAAATGGTACGTACTCGGAGGCCCATAATCTCCGTCCTAGGTATTTTCGCGAACTCATCTGTTCAATTTCCTAGCACGAATCGGTCGCTGCGCTACTCTAGGCCGCACTCGGTGTCAATATACTCTCTAGCGGACTCAAAAAAGATCTCACGAACCGAGGATAGGTGAATTTGACTTTTGTGTTGTAACCTTGGTGCGGTTCGCCTCGTCGACGTCTAGGTATGGTATGCCTGGTATGGCGTTCCGCGATGAACCCATTGATGTGGTGGAGACCAGGCTCATCCGGGCCATCACGGAACTGCGTGCAACGGGGCCCCTCCCCATCAACAAAGGCTTTCTCAATACATCCTACGCAGATATGGAACGGCGACTTCCAGTTGGTCGCGAACCTCCGACTTCCTACAAGTAAATATACATATGTACTCCAATGAACTCTACACCGAAAACAAGATATCGAGGTAAGGGATGTAGCCAGGTCACAAAAAAAGGAGAGCAAGATTGATCAGTCCGTACACGAGCAAATTCACGACGATCGCTTTTGATCGCGCTCCAAACCACTTGAACTTGGCGATATCATGCGTACCAGCCGCAATGCCCGCATTCTTCTTCTTCTTTAGAAGCAACGAAAGTTCGTCCATCCTGCAACTCGGCACCCGCTCTCCCTAGTAACCCGGACCACGTTTTTGAACCGTTCCTCCCCAAATATGGGCCGAAGCTCTAGGGCATAGTCATCCACCCATCTGGAGGACGGAAGACGTTGCATGATCTCCTCTTCCCCAACGTTATCGATATCGTCTACTCGAATGATGACAAGCATGTCTGGGACGAGACATTGGAAAAAGTTGAATATGTCGCGGAGAGGGGCTTCGACGTCGACAAAGAGGTACGCATCGGCGTAGCGATCTGGTACAGATACGTTCCGTCCACTACGTCTCCGAGTCTCGAAAAGTTGTGATCGTTCGAACATTTCCTTCCATCGTGGAACGAGGACTTGGAACCAGGCACTAGCAGTGCGGGGAAGGCACAACTCGACGCGGCTCTATCGATCGCCGCAGTACGTAGTCATGACGCGCGTGTGGCTCAAGCGGCCAAGCAAGGAATCCGTGGTCGGTGTTCACTATCAGCGACGCCCGAACGATGGGGAGAGCAATCGGCGGTGTTACCATCTGTTTCCTGCTGTTCCCAACCAAGTTTAACGAGTTGTTCGACCCTTTCGAGCAGAAAACTGTGTGCACGGGAATAGGCCTTGTCGAGTTGCGCGTCATCCATGGGACTTGGGTCCCGATGGCTGTGAAATCGGAGGTTCTCGCTGAATTTCACGTACGGTCCTTCACCAACCATCTGTGAATATTGGAGCAGTTGTGGAACGAAGATGATAGATGATTGGTAAGTAGTCGTTCAGATATGCTAATCAGCGGATGAAATCATTGCCCGTGACGAGCGTTACGCTCCCCAAATATGGAAAGTGAACGGAGTGCGGCACTCCGAGAAGGATTGGCAGCCTGTCGACCCCACCGCTGGGATATCACATTGGCGGATGAGACCATCTTTGATCAAGCAATCGCTTTCTCCGAGATCTTGGTCGGTTTAAACAGCTATCCCACCGGCTGCAAAGATCTAACTGTCAGTGTAGCTTGCTCAAGAACTGGTACAACTCGCCCTGCCTCGGCGAAGCATATCCAGTACCACCTCTGAGTCACGGCCGCAGCACAGCCCGACGTAGATAGATATAGAACAACACACCAGCGTGTCCAATCTACCATGAACGTGCGCTTTATCACGAAATCAAATAGCGATGATCGATATGTACAGCTGCCGGGAACTCCTGGAACCCCGACTATGACATCATGACAGATCAGCGAAAGGTCAGTAACCCCATGCTCAAATTACCACGACGACATGATCGTTAGGATGAAGTTCATCTGTAGCCATAATCGAAAGGTGCGTCACCAACCAAACATGAATGCTTCCACAACTTGGACTGCGTAAGCCCTATCTTCCGATGGAGTGGGAGAAAATATGTAGTACTCTCCGGGCTTCACCAGGAACTCTCCGTTTGAGCCGTTTGCTTACCAAGATGGTCCATAGCAAACTCGATAGGGGCCGTATTGGTCTGCAACCTCGAGAGCCCAGTACCATGAAAAGTGCGACTTCCCATCTCACGCACATTGAGTACCAGGCGGGATGCCTTCCAGAAGGATCATCAAGGAGGCATGGTATGGGTTTAGCTTCACCTACCGTCAAAGAATACACAGCAGCAAGCCACCTTTTTGTCATGTAAGATCAAATCTGCTACCAGACGACATATGAACGAATAGCACGCACGGCATGGATGTGACGACTTTGAAACCACTCTCGAGCTCGAGAAATAACGTAGTGATCAGTAAGATCGCTGGATCAGTTGTAATCATTATTGGGTATGAACATCATAACCACCGAGTGAGCTCACAGAACATCCTATCAATAGTTGAGGAACAAACGACACGAGAGTAAGGAATCTGTGACGTACAGGAAGTAATAAACTACACCATCTTGCACCATTGACATTACAAGTGGGGAAACATGTCTGACGTCCAGCAACCGGCGCCCCGGAGTATTGGATCTATCCAAGACGACTTTCGCGACTGTGATAACAAAGAACGATGCTGTAACGAAGCGGGCGTGAGACAATGTGTCAACGATTTGTACTAGTCCGCTTACTGGTTATCACCATGGATGGAACCCTTGAGGTAGGTGTAAGATTACGAATCAATGAATATGATGGTAAACTTACACAGACCACAGGACGTTTATTAACTTAGGAGACGAAATGCACCCCCCCAGAGGAATACCGGGGGGAAGAGTGTATAGAGTCTTTACGTTTTCCATACCCACTATTATGCAGGCATAAAATTCGAACTGCGAATGTGTGTTGAAGAAAAACGATAAAGAAAATATCCGGAACCAACCGCAAATTCACCTGTGTAAAAACTGCTTGTTTCCTTGTCAGGTGAAAGTAGAGGTCACGTACAGATGATCAAGAAGATGAAGAACGCCAATGCTATAATTCGGGGGATCTTCACATCAGAATGCAGCGTATACACATCATTACCCATACCTCTGCGGTCCCCATACAAAGCATACAGACGTATGACAATGATCACGTTCACGACAGTAGTGAAGAAGATATACCCGCTCCTGTGCTAAAGTAAGCGCCTGTCTAGCAAGTGGAGTCGGATGAACCCACATTGTTTCGAACC
Source organism: Phylloporus cf. tubipes (assembly GCA_038094315.1). NCBI lineage: Eukaryota > Fungi > Basidiomycota > Agaricomycetes > Boletales > Boletaceae > Phylloporus > Phylloporus cf. tubipes. Next base: position 5,170 of record JBBPTZ010000362.1, on the reverse strand, counting down.
ACATCCAAGATCGGCAGCTGACACAACGAGGTCATTGTGGAAGCTGAGGAAATGCAATATAGAACACACAACTGGGTTGAAATCTTAAGAGGCTTCCCAGCATAACATTAGAACTTCCACGTACCTCAAGGGAGAGGCCAGTAATGGTGGACACTATAAAACAGGTCAGATGGCAACCAGTAAAGCAGAACATCAAAGTGCACCAATAAGAGTGGCGCTGGTATGTGCAAAAGATTAGTTGTAACGATCGCAGCAAGCCTCTTGTCTTTACTCACATGATGTAAAATAAGCCATAGTATCTGCCAATGATGAACAGCCCCTTGGATACAGACCACCTAGCTCTGAAGTAGCAAACAAGAGTTGGTGCTTTCGTCGTACTCGAGGAAGTAAACAAACGTACTTCCAAATATGTTCCACCTCGAAAATAGTACTAGTGTTACCAGCTGTCGAAGCAAACGAATAAATTTGAACAGACCTCTCTGTCTAGGTTTATCAAAATGTCGTAGGATATGAAACAGATCGCAGACACTGCACAATAAATATCAATGGGTTTTAGTGGTCAGCAAAACGGATGACTATGCACTCACTGTTTACATAGGTGTTGGTAATATTCTGCCCGATGTACTCCACCAATCGTGCTATCTCTTGTTCTCCGAGAGTTGACATTGTCCCAGGATGTTGGTGGTACAAAGGATGGTCGTGGCGTAAGCCAAGGTAGTTAAAGCCAGTGAGACGAACTTCATTTCCACCAAGGGAACATTTGATCAACGAATCATTTGCCCCAAATTCCCGCGAAATTGAAGTTTAGCGCCTTGGAGAAATACTCACGCTGTCTGAATTTTGTTCTCTTGATGCTAGAAAGACGCACCACGCGGAACTTTCCCGAAAAACGTATGTTTTCCCGCATGCAAGATCTGAACCATCCCGAGTCCAAGTTGAATCCTAGGGAACGACGATCAGGGAATAAAAGCCTGCAGATGGTCGGTAGTAGGGCGACTTGGAAAAAATGACCGTACCTCAGCCGGGGTGACCCGCCATTTCCAACAACACAGGATTTCCGAGTCGAAGGCTCAGTACAAAACCTACAAACACATTACGTGGATGACGACCTCAGGTGCCGGTATACATCGTCACCGTAACTTATCTGCGTCGAGGATTTGTGAGTCACGTTGGAAGTTGCACTCAAAAACTTCCATGCTTGAATTACTCCTCGAAAAGGTCATCGTAGGACCGCCATCCACTGTCCCGCCCATCTCTGAAATCCAGATTCCAGGCTCCGCAACTACTTCGTGGCAACCATCTTTTGGTTCGAATCAGTAACGCACGTCCCCACGCCAACTCTTGATCCGCTACTGTCTGTTACATGTGTTCTATTGTTTCATCTTATGGCCAAGAAAAGCTTCCAATTGTCACGTTCCGTCTTCGATTCGGTAGACATGATTTTTCCGACGCCGGTCCACAAAAAAAGCAGACGAGTTCCCCATTTCCTGTGCCGCGAGGGAAACTTCATACTACAGTGCAAAGAGAAATAACAATGATTTCGTATGTATGTATAAATCAAGGGTTGACTTACTCTCATACATGGTGGCTTTGAAAACCCTGGCGAACGAACAGGGATATCAGACATTGATGGTGCCTTGTGGCCCGCTGAGCGGCGCAACGTTTGATCCTGGACTGAATCGTATCATGCTGACGCTATGTGTATATCCGTGTAAACGGTGGATTGGCTCAGGTGGTCAGAATACCCTCCGCGAGAGCTCGCTTCCGAATCATGATGATGAACAAGGGATGGCGAAGCTCCAAAGCAAGCTATGTGGAACACACGGACCCCATCTTTGTCTCTCACGCATCTTCTTAATTTTGACACAGATTTCTACATAGGCTAAACGGACTTTTTGCCATTGGCTCATGTCACACGCTCCGTGATCATCGATTAGGTTTATGTTGGTGCGTCACCTATGTACTAACTTCCGTGTGGGCATGTACTCAGCGCTTTTGGGGGTATAGGTATGCGTAATCCACAGCGGAGGATGAGGTTAGTATTAGTATGGCGAGGACAACATGCTCCACGGATGTAGACAGGCCGAGGACAGATTTATCCGTCCCAAATAGTAAGTTCGCGTTTCAGCATGTCGTAAGTGTTGCCTGGTTTCTGACGTGGCAGGTCCAGGATCATGATGGAGCAGGTTTGTAATCCCCGTGTCAGCGTGATTGAAGCTGAATTTCCCGATGCCAGCTCTCTTTCTGGTCAATGCAAATGCAGGTACCACCCGACTCCTTGAGATGGGAGTCCGTCGGTCAATTCTTTGCTTAGCGGTGCCACTCGCTTCCAGGTTGACTCTCTGGCACGCGGGCATTCGATTCAGCGAAGTGCTGCGAGTGGAAGATGGGCCCGTCGACCATTTCGGCGCAATACAGTTACCGCACTGGGTTCGGTATGAATGTGCAGACACAAAGGTGTGGTTACTACTCTCGAGACCCGAGTTTCTGAAGCTATCTGCGATTGAAATCTATTCCAAGACTCCATCTACTCTGGAGTGGAACTCGAGTGGCGCCGGAGAAGAGATAACCACCTCGCAACGGTGTTGTTGCAAGCCTGACACATTTTCCAGATAGAGTCTACTTGACCGTGGCAGACATCGTGTTTGGTTAGACCTGTCAGATAGGCCCCTGGCCCTAGTATGGCCAATAAAGCCTCAAATGACTACTCGGGACTGCGGAACATGCCCTTTGCATCCATCATCGTGTCGTCTCTGCAGAATGCGCTCGGTATTTCGTCAACCAAAACTCCCGTCGACCGCTCCACGTTCGTATCGCACGTTCTCCCTCCAGTAGTAGGTTACTTCGGGGTAGCGCTGTTGACTGTAACACCCCGCACACACACTGTCCGCATTGCATTAGGGCCTTTGGTCGCGCTGCTTGCATTACGGGCGGCACTTTCCGTGGACCTTGCGCTTAAGACGGCCGAGCATAAGTTCTTTGATAGCGACTTTTTGGTGAGCGGCCCTCGACACAAACCTCTCCCAAAAACAGGCTCACGTGTGCCCCATAGCTCTTCATGTTTCTCATTTCTGTTCGAACTCTTGGCTGGACGTTTACGAAAGAGCCGGTCACACGCCGCCTCCGTCCTGCGAGTGCCTCTCCGTCCACCATCATGGACGCCCTCGACCTCGCACTCAATCTTCGTGGTCACGGCTGGGAATGGGCATACCGATTACACACTGCGCGGGAAACTCGCCCAACCAATCGCACTGCATTCCTTCTCTATGTGATTCTTTCTGCAATCGTGCACGGCTTGATCGGTGGAGCCTTCCATCGAACGGTCCTCGTGTTGGCTCCCATGGGCGCCAGTTCTATCCGTCAAGGATCAACCCTCTTCGACGACGCCCTTCTCTCCCCAGCGCGATACCTCCGTGCAGGCCTCCTCTCCACCTGCGCCACCCTTTCGTTTTACGGTATCCTCCAGCAGACATACGACGTCTGCACCCTCATCGGCGTGCTCGTCCTCGGACAAGATCCCGCTCAATGGCCGCCCGGATTCGACGCCCCGTGGCGCGCGACGTCGCTGAGCGACTTTTGGGGCCGCAGATGGCACCAGTGGCTCCGTGACATATTCGTCGTCCTGGGCGGATACCCGCTCTCGCGCGTCTTAGGCAGCGCCGGGATGGTTCTCGGGACCTTTTTCGCATCAGCGATGTGGCACTACGTCACGCTGGTTGCGTTCGATCCCGAGACGGACGTATGGAGGATGATCATCGGGTTTGAGATGATGGCCATGGGCGTCCTCGGCGAGCGCGCGTTTCGGCGGTGCACGGGAAGGCGGGTTGGGGGCGTGTTCGGGTGGGTTTGGACGATGTCGTGGCTTCTGGTGTGGGGTAGTATGATCACGGAGGGGCTCACGAGAGCGGGCATGTTTGACTACTCCAACTTTATCGATAGGACGTGGGCCTCGATGGACACACTGGTGATAGATGTCGATGCCTGGTTATGGCGCTGAGCAATCTCCCAAGTTGAAGTTTCAATGTTTTCTGTTTCTACTGTGACTCGTTGTCGAGCTTGAATATCCCCGCAGTACCCAACTTGAACTGGATATCCACTGCTGGCTCGTCGTATTGCATGAGATATTTGTGCGTATTCCATATTATCTGTATAAACGATCAGGTGGGCGGAGTAACCTACAAACACGATGGCAACAGACTGCACTACAGACAAAAAACACACCAGAGATTGCGCCAAGTCCCCCCAAATCAGCCAGTCGTTGTTCACGACTTCATGCTCACGTACGCACACAACATCCCCAACGTCGACGACCCAGATGACCTCCGTCCTGCACCTGGATTGTCCGAACCTTTTTTGTTCGCATGATGGGAATTCGATTGAAACCGTCGCGCGATCCGGTATCCCGCGAAGCCCACTCCATATCTTCTTGTGGCTATCTTTTGCGCTCACTTTTGGTGCCCGTTGTTAGAGGGGCCCCAAGAGCCGTCTGCGCCACTTGTGCTTCTTGCAACGTATGTGCGTGTGCGCCGTCCATGATCGCATCCGACTTGCGTTTCCGCCCCCGCCCCCCGTCCCTACGCCACCCACACCAGAAAAAGCCCCAGGTCCACCACGCGCTAACACCTTGGACGCTTGGGACCCATATAATGGCGGTACCCCACCTTCACTCGACAGCGTCGTGTAATGGTCTTGATATTGCTCCCATCCTGCGACGCCACTTCATCTAAAAATGCATGCAACTGCTCCGAGGATGCGTTCCGAATCTTGGACGGGTCTAACCTCTCCGCCAACTTGTCAGGGCCGCCGTCCTCGTTCGCGCGTGGCATATCCATCAGGAACGAGTCAAAGTCAAAATCCTGGCCAGGACCGGGTGGGAACATGTTGGGGGCAGCGCGGGTATTCCTCCTCCACCGCCAAAGCCTGTGGCGGTTTCCGTGGGATGTCCAATAGAACCTAGCGTCATGGGGTTGATGCCCAGACTCTGGATGAGCGATTGGATGTTGGTTTGCAACTCGTCCACGTCGTTGCTGATTTCTGCCGTGGGCCTGTAGCTCCTTTGAAACCGGTCGTCTTGTTGTTGGAGCAAGATCAAGTCCGGGTCGGAAGAACTTCCCAGAAGCGACAACGTAAACAGTGACAGACCGTTGGCTGTTGCAAAGTTATATGCGGA
>JBBPTZ010000361.1:0-24709 GCA_038094315.1 Phylloporus cf. tubipes | reverse complement strand
CTCCTTCATTTTTCATTACATGCGTTATCCGCCCGGAGGCGGGCAACGTGGCGCGGGCACGTTGATAGCGGCCTTCCATTTCTGAGGAGCTTGGCCCAGGTACACATTCGTGATGACTTGAAACAGACTGCCGTACCGTCAGGGTTATGATCGACTGTTGTGCCGTCACCGATGAGCAACTGCCCGCGCCATGCGGACTCGTCGTTTGACTCTTCAAGGTTTCTAAACGTATGGTAGGCACTTGGGAAATGTCATAAGCACTTTTTTCACCTGCGTTCCATCGACTACGAAAGGCGAACATGTCCGCGCCGAAAATTTCCACTCCGGCTTTGGTCGAAAGTGGCAGCGGCAGCGATCCTGAGCTGACAGTTAGGGTCAACAAACCTGTCAGAAAATTGCCTACTAATTCGATCACGAAAAGACATAATAGTCGGATGCTTCCGTTTCAGGCAAAAAAGCGCTGTCAACAAGCTGAACCCGTTGACGTCGGTTTCCTTTCGTGCACATGTACAGTCGACCATGACGGTTCTGAGTGAGCGTAGAGTCTCGTTGACACAAAGTACTGTTCGATGGCCAATCATTCGAACGTGTGACAAAAGCTCAACTGTACGTTGCAGGCACGCTACCTCGGTTCGGAACCAGTGCAACACGGGCAGGTCCATCAGATGTCGTGGCGAGGACGTAGTATCGTCGTCAACTTGTGTCATTTCTTAGTCGCCACTGACAGTACAGATCGATGGGTGGTCCCTATCAATTTATAGCCATAATCGTTAGAAATCGATCTGATCAGTCCAATTCCAAAATGAACGACTTTACCCAAGAAACTTTTTCATCACACAGAAGTGCTAACCATTCGACGACAAATTCACGCCATTTCAGAAACGTAAAACCCATTGATTAACCCTCGTGACTAGTTAAATTTTCGATCCCAAACTACTAAACCAAACCCTCCTATCCAAGATGATATCAAAGGACTCAAAGCTGAATGTTGATGGGAGTGCAACCAATGTTGACAAGACCGTTCTACGAATATCCTTCAGTTGATGCAGGGTGAATGTGGAAAGAATACATACGAAGTTGTTGTTCTCACAGCAGACAGGCTGTTGAGAGACTTGGCAGCCGCTGCCGATACCGAGAACATCAATGGGGCTGCAGTCCGAGCCAACCTGAGCACCAAGACCAAGAGCAGCGCTCAAGAGGCCGAAGCTGTTCAACAAGTCGGTTGCCTGGTCAATCTATTTCAAATCGTCAGCAATGGATTCTCATCAAGTTGAGAGTCAAACGACGCACGCTCTGCACTTGGTTGCAGCATTGGACGGGGCCGGTGTTGCACTGGTTGACGGTAGTGCTGCCATTGCCACTACCGTTACCACCGTGATCGCCACCGTGGTCACCGCCGTTACCCCCCTTGTCACCACCGTGGTCACCACCAGTCTCGCCAGTCTCGCAGTCATCACAGGGAAGCTTGCAAGTGTCACAAGCAGCGACGAGGAGAACCAAAGGGAGGACAGCGAAGAGACGAGCGAACATGTTGAAAAGACTGGGTGTGGAGAGGAGAGATGAGAGGACTGAGTGATTGACCTGCCGTTCAACGTCGAATACCCCAGGTTTTTATACCTGACGGACTAGCAGGATCCGATCGTCGTCCGATGTGATTACGTTCCCGTGCGTAACGTCCGGCCAGCTACCGTCGGAGCGAACCCTGTAATATGTACAAAGATGCATTAGCGTGACCCGCCGCAAAGAAGACTTGCACGCGAACCTGAGACCACGTAGGGTGCCCGATGGGCCCACAGGCAGCCCCCGTACGTCTTCCTGCCCGATACAAAGAGTCGACATTCGAAATGTACTCGCGCCTAGATGAGAACGCCAAGGACGATTATGATTGCACGGGTCTCCCCCGCGGGCAAAATGTTTTTTATTTTTGGACCTGTTCAAGGAAACATTTGATCAGGGAGTTCTAACCTGTTGGCGAGCTTCAAGTTACTAGAAGCTCCCGTAATGCATAGTACTGTACCGTGTGCAACTGTGACGTACTTGGAATGCAGTCGAAATGCGTCGCGTGAGTCAGCAATAATCCTGAATCAAGAAACAGTCGCATCACATACTGCATACCGCTTTGTAGTACATAGAACCTCAGGCTGGCGGAATGGTTTACGATGAAGAACAATCAAGAGCATGCAATGACAAGCATCGCAGTCTCGATTCGCAGAGGGAAATACATGGGGTACTGCGATAAATTCGATGGTCGCTTTCTCGACGTCGAATCGCCTACCTTGGGTGCACGTAAAAGTTGGTAAAAACCGGCAAGTTCAACAGGGACTGTCACGGTAGCGAGACGAAATGTGGCGAAAACAAAAATAATGCGGTCCGCCTGACTGAACCCGGCAGAAACCATGCCTTCTTCGACGTAACGCGACATAGGTCTAGACACACGGCGCTTTTGGGAGGAAAACGACGTGTGTGCGAGGCATCTCACCTGCTGACCCGGAACTCCCGAGCTCGACGCATCGATACTTTTCTTACAGTGGTTCATCGAGCCTGGATTACACTGGCTAGGAGCACATCTTGGGGGGGAAGTATTAGATCGAGTGCGTCAGACGGTATCGTTGAGTAGGCAACGAAGCCTGGTGTCTTACCCTTTTGCTGCGCCTTTATACCACCCCGTGGGGCAGTCCATATCATCCAGTGTTTCGAAGCGCTGTGAGTCTGTGCCGCCCGTTCCGCAAAGCTCGTCAATGTGTCGTTCACCGGCCTTGTTCTGTCACAAATCTTTCTCGGTACCCTATCGAGTTTATCATTTATGCTGCTCTCTTGTGACTAGGTGTTGGCGTGGCCGTGGTGATCAGTACTGATGAACAACCGGTCGACTGATCCTAGTAGTAGGACTTAGAAAGTCATAATTGAACTCCGATCCTGATCGTCGTTCTCAGCGGTATGCCTGGTAAAGTATCAAAAGCACCTGGCATCTCACCGAACAAACCACACGATAACCACGAAACATACGAGAGATATCCAGGTGGTCCGGAAATTTCTGACCATTTGTCGAATCATGGGCTCTGAGCCTACCATCATCGACTTGAACTGATGCGAACTTATGCGGACAAACCCCGGAACCTTGTCATTTCAGGTGCGTTTTTTTTTTCGTGGCGTTCCAAATTGACAGCGCATGCACCACTGCGCGGAACGAATGCGAAACGGTGGTCCTGTATCTGTGCTCAAAGCAAAAAAGGGGGGAATAGAATGCTTAGCAGCCCTGCTTAGTCTAAGGCCCTCTCGTTCAAGATGTACGTCCCCCCATGTTTTGAGGATCCTTTTTTAAAAACAGGGATTTCCTTGACGATCCAAACGTTGGGCAATCTTTTCCCTTCACACTTTACTCGAGTATATTTGACAGAAAACGAGGCGTCACATTTCATTGCGGCGTCGCTAATCGCGATGCATGTCAATCAGGGGTGATAAAGTTTTTTCCACTGACATTTGAAAGGGTCGTTGGATTGTCCATGATGGGCATTTTTAGGTTTCTGCCCGATTACTGAACGGCGGTGACACGTTTTGGGCCTCAAGGCCTCATGCCTGTTCGCCTGGTCTGGTCCCGATGTTCACTGACTCGTCCCAGGTCTTTGCACCCTTTGGTACTCGAGTCGTTAGCATCTCGTTATCCAGTTTTTTCGTCTTCTGTGTCTGTCCCGAACGAGTGACCTTGACTCAATCAACGACATCGTGCGCGCCCCCAGTGTCGTACATGAACGCGCCCTCAATGAAACCCGGCCAACACCCCGTACACTACTACGTTCCAAGCTCGACGAGCCCACCCCATTCCGAACGCGTCCTAGCCTAGACATCGCGCTGTAGCCTGGTGCACCGAAAACGTACCTCTTGTCCCCCCTCACGGGGTGCGGCTCCGCGGCCGTGGGCCTCCCATGTGCGAGTTCCACATCTCAAGGTTCTTTACAGACGGACGTCGTCCTTTGGCGATCCCACGCGACGTATCTATTTACTCGGTCCTACGCGGACGCCGCAGTGGCCGCACGCCGTCCCCAATCGATCCAGGATTCGGATGTCGTCCCCAAGTTAGACACCGCGACACGACACTACATGGACTCGGAGACCGGCCACGCAAAGGCAACGTGTTTATATAAACAGTCATGCGGCGAATGCCATCCTGGAACTGCTTCTGCTGTCTGATAGCATTAACAAAGAATCGAATCCTACAGAGAAGACGAGCAAGGGGGGGCCAACGTTACAGACACGGAGAACGAAAACACTAAAAAAGCGTAATAAAACGAACCTAATGTGTAGAGAATAAAAAAGTGCAGATAATATACGCGTGGCGGCCGCACAAAATGACGGCGAAAACGGAACCAAGTACCGACCTTCCTTGGGAAACGAAGAAGACGAACGAGCACACATGCACCAATAACGTTAAGTTCTGAAGAGCGTTCCGGGACTATCATCGGGAAAAACGCGAGTGATTGCGTACAAATCAGGCATCTTGATCGATGACTTCCTTTTCGTGTTTCTTTTTCATTGCGCTCACTGAGGTGGTGCGTCAGCGACGAAACTGGAAGATAGGGTCCTACCCACCTTCTCTGGATATCTGGCCAGAGTTGAGCCACCCAGACGGGAAAGCAATAACAATCTGCCAGGCACTGCTGAGTTTGCACGTACAGACTGAATGCATTCCGCCCACCTTTTGATAAAGCACTTTCCGCGTGCCCTGTTCGCTTACTTGCGCATTCGTACCCTCCAGTTCGCTGCAAACATAGTTGTAGACGGATGACGCGGCCAAAGCAAAGGACGAAACGCACTTTTTCTCGTTCTCTAAACGACAACACTCGTTGCTCAGCATGACAAGTTGCCATATGATCGACTTCATAGCCTCCGTCAAGCGATACTTTTGAGCCGGAGGGTGGGCGTCTCTTGCCCCGTCTTGTTTGGTCGGCCCGGAAGCGCCTTCTCCCTCTGCGCCACTAGCAGCACCACCTTCCTCGGGATGTGTGTCGCCCGCGGTTGGGGTTGAGGCTGTACCGGTTTCTGATTCAGCCTTGACCTTCTCTTGTCGTTTCTCTGAGCGAGCCAACATCAACACCTGGGATCGTACTGGTGTGGGATACGACGTACCCCATGCAGCCACGCTCTTTTCCCACTCTTCTCTCGCCTTGGCAAATCCATCCTTTGTCAATGTCGCGAGTCGTTCGAGTAGTTCATCTTGTCTGTCTGTCAAGATCTTGAGATGGTCATGGAAGATGGTTCTCTTGATGAGTTTCTGGCGAGGATGTCAGACTTCCTTGGTTAGGTCACGAGTGATTGGAAACAAACGGTCATCGTGAACTTGTTATATGGGAACAAGACGGGCATGAGACTGAAAAAGTCTTCGTCGTATTCTCCCAGCTTTACGGCCTTGAGTGAGACCTCGGCGAGGATTGGCTTGAGTGAAGGTGGGAACTTTCCCTTTACATCCCATGATTCTACCAACTGATCAATAACCATAGGCTGATGGTGACTGCTGAATGACAAACCTTTCGAGATTGCAGCCTTGAGCTCCTCAAAGGCGGCTTGGAGTTCTGGGTGGAATTCGCGCTGGCAGGGACAGTCAGGGTGAGAGAGACAGGCGCAAGGAGAAGCATACCAGGTCGACGACCTTTCGCTTCTTGCCGTTCTCCTCGATGATGGTGTAGTTCTTCCGTTTCTTCCCAGCCTTGTCGTCGCCCGGCAAAGTGATGGGATGTTCCTTGGTGCCATCCTCCTGCTTACTGGGTCCTGGCTCGGTAGCTGGGAGCTTCCTGGACTTGGGTTTCTTGGGTGTGCTCCTATAGGGGTAATGAGGCAAGTGAGAGGGGGTCGGAAGAGAGGGTCTGACATGTCCTTCATGAGGGCGACCTCGCCGCTTGACACGTAGAAACCCTGTTGCTTTGTCTGTGCAAAGTGGGTTCTGTTATCCACGTTCAACTCGGAGTCGTCGATGAATGGGTCCGAGACGTCGTAATATTCGGTAGTAGTAGGTTTCTTCTACAAAAACGAACAGTTACCCAACGCGGGGAGTTGTTGACGTGGACTGGGATACCTTCTTCCTTTTGGGTTTTGTTTGGTCATCGTGCGTCTCTTCACCATCGCTTTCGCTGATGTCTGGCTTTGGAGGGGGTGGAGTTGGATGTCGCTGGCCAGATGCTTTGGCAAGCGCCGCGATGTCCACCTCGTACTTTTCGGGACCGCCGAGTCGAATGGCGAGGCGAACGGTGTTGAGGGGTTGTGGAGGCGCGGGTGGAGGAGGAGGAGAAGGCGAAGGCGAGCGTGGTCGCGCGTGTTTCGACGACTTTGGCTTCGGTCCCGTGCCCGCAGTCGAGGCTGGTTTTGAGCCGGCGACGGAAGCCGAATGTCTCATTTTCTTGAGAGGGGGTGGCTTGGCATCGTGAGCGACGTCGGGGGCGAGAGAGCGCCCGTCGTTGCCGGATAGAGGGCCGACGGAGTTGTCGCGGCTGCTGAGGTCGATAACGTCGCTGGGGGCAGAGATTGAGTTGTGGCTCGAGCGCGACGTGGGCGGTGCCAGTTCTGCGGGCGAAGTTGGAAATATGTTGTGATTCAAGTCCAACATTTCGATGTCGCTGGCCATGATAAGTTGAGGAAGGAGAGGGAGGAGGGTTGGAAGGAGGGGACGAGGAGAGGTTGCTGCGTTGGAGGATGCCTAAAATGGAATGTCTCAAATCCACCGTTGCCCTTTCTCAGCATCTTTCCGCGACTTTTTTCAGCCTGTTTTTCGACCTGTCGACTCGGAATTTCGCAACAGCGCCATCCATCCCATGTCCTATTGGCACAGCCACAGATGACTAAGCATTTCCCATCACCACAGAATTTGAACGTGACGATAGGACCGTCGTAGATTCATTGACGTCACGGAGGATGGTTTACTTTCAGACTCTTCACGAGTGTTGTTGCTCCAGGGAGAATTGGTCGGTAGAACAGTCAGTTTACTCTCCTTGGCAAAAAGTGTTCCTACTGAGGCAGTTTTTCAGCACGACCTCGCGTCATCGGCGATACCTGTGCAAATACTAAGATACCAAAGCAGGCGGTGCCCATAAAGGTCCGTAGCCAAGTTGTTGCGTTACCCCATGCTCCCCGTGGGCAGTCGAAGGATATTTATTCCAGACCCGCAAACTATACCAGATCCTTCAGCGCATTGTCAGACACTTGCCAACCGTATGGCAGCCGTTCGAAGAACTTGCCAGGCCCGACGTCCCCGCTTTCCCATTGCAGACATTTGGCTTCCCTCTGTACCCAGTGGGGCGTGATCCGAGGCGTACGAAAAGCTATTGCCAGTACATGTCGGTAAGATGCGTATACCGGTGTTGTTGATCCTCGGTGACAGCAATTTTGGTGGCAATGTCTTTTCTAGTCAAGAATACGATGGTTTCCGGCAACCAGAGATACTTGTATTTCCTAGTCGTTTCAAGGAAAACCGCTCTTCGCGCGACAAGTACACAGAAACGACCGTCCTTGATCTCTACCTTGATACAGATTCACGACCTGTTCCAAGGTCGGCACAGCTCACAGCAGCGCTGGTACCCCAAATCGGACCCATTTAAATTAATTGCCGAGTTTGTATGAAGAGTATTCGCTCGTGAGGAATCCCCAAGTTACTTGTGACTCATACAGTTTGCTCGAGTGGGTCGTATCTACGACTGCTCATAGGTACTTTACCTGATGGATATGTCTTTTCATCTCTTGGAAACCGAACCAAGGGGTTTGACTAGTCACCCAGTGTATGTGGATCGCTGTTCTTATGGTACGCTGATCGACTGTCTGTAATCTCCATATCACGCACAGGCAAGTGCAACGACAACGCCCGCACTTGATTCCCACTCCTCCCAGCCATCAGTATACTTGTGATTGTTTCAGGTACAACCCAGTTCCATCAGACTGAACTGGACCAAATTTCTCGTCGAGACGCTCGTCACAGGAGACACCTCTTTTGGCCTCCGCCATAGATCTCACCAGATTCAAGTCGTGGAGGCACGAGCACGCGCACATGAGATCCGACTGCTCGCATTGACGTGCTCCTGAACCGTCTGCTCACTTTTGCAGTCGCGACCGAGAGACATAATCGCTCTTTTCCTTGTACGTCTCTCCTTTCAAACTTATCTCCAGTAACGCCGCATTTTTGCGTTCCCAGAAGACGTCGACACGACCTCGCATTCATGCATATTGCTCGCGACCAAACACGACGTACGTCTTCATGTTCTTTCTCCTGCGTCCCCTCCCCTTTCGAGCACTCGACCGTGGTTCGTCGTACGAACGCGAACTCGATTGTCTATGTCAAATTGCTCTTCGCATTATAAGTCCCCCTCGTCCCATCCTCACCTATCCCACGCGCGCCTTCATACTGGTTCAACATCCGAAACGCCACTTCCTGAAAGTGGTCACCGCGTGGCACGCTGCAGTGGTCGTTTTTTTGCCTCAGTCCCGCGCTCCATGAATTCTTGAACAAGTGTGATTGGTCTTGTCGAGGGTCAACTCTGGAGGAATTGGAAGAGGAACGGTGACAAGAGTTGTATCAAGCAGTATCCAGAACTCTCGAGCCCCACACTCTCGACGCGGTTCCCCGTTAGGTCCGACGGCCCGCACACCCTTGACTCAGCCCCGCGGCTGAACGATCGAAGATCAGTCCTACATAGCCGAGGAGATCGAGGACCTTTTTCGACTGTGACTGCCAATGGTTATCGTTTCCGTTGTAGTCGTATTGTTAATTGTATGTATTATCTGTCCAGACAAATTACCCCGTCATCGAGACCACAAGGATCCTGGATGATCGATGGTCGATGAGCCGATCTAGCGTGTGCACGTGATCTCCGTCCAATGGGGACGTGCACAGCTTGGGGATTTCTCGAGATAACGTCACCGGCTTTTGGTGAACTCATTCCCTAACCATTTCTGAGCGCGATGAGCGCGCTGTACCGCTGCGGAATCACCGTTCTTAATCGGATTTCTGTCTTGGTACGGATGATTCGCAACCGGTTCCAGGGTCGGAGACTCACAGCTCTCACAGCAGCGCCCGGGATGACCCAAATTGGACCCATGTAAATTAATTGCCGGCTGGTTCATATGAAGCGTCTTATCTCGTGAGTGCCATGTGCACTGTCCCTCATTCGTTGGAGCGAACGCCTGTCTTACACGAGCATCACCGCATCGTCAGAGCGTAACGGCACGCCCATCACCTTCACAAGTGCATGCCCTGACTCAACCCAAGCAAAGTCTAACATGTCTTCACCGACTGTCAATTCTCTCATGCGAGGACCGCTGGTCGGCACATTCCTCGGTCTGATGCAAGTTTGCTTCCTCTTTATCCCCACAGCCCTGTTTCTGATTCCCCGCACCTCGGGCATCACAGTCTGTACGGGGTTACTTGCACGCAAGCTTTCTTTTACTTTCGGACCTACGAGCATGACAGTAGGAATCTCAAAATGACGGTATGTCGTTTCTACCGAGGTCGGCCGGCTGCTGAGCCCAATCCGTTCTAGGTTCTAGGGTTGTTGTACGCGATGTTCGTCCTCCGGGATCGTTTACACTGACGCCCGTCCTTGCCACAGGGTCCTGGACACAGCTCACGCTGTCATGACCATGTGGGTCCTAGACGACTATTTGGTCGTACATTATGGCAACATAGAAACACTGGATTCGGCAACCTGGTTCGTGTTTTGGTTCGCCTTGTTGCTTCGCGTTTGATTCGGCTCTTCAATAGGTCATCCATGGTAAGTGTTCGATCGTGCCAATCAGAGAAGATCGAGTGACATGTAATTCGCTCAAGGCGACGTATGTTCTCGGGGTGAGTGCCGTCCGCAATTCTGGAACCACTGATGAGTGTTGATCTGTGTCGAAGCTCCTCATCGATTTCTATGTTTACCTGTAAGTCATCGCTGGTTCTCGAACGCGGGCGTATTTATGACACTGCTCATAGTTACTTTACCTGGCGGATATGGATATGTCAGTCTACGTCTTGTCGTCTCTTGGAAAACTCAAGCATCTGTCTAGTCACCAAGAGTATATGGATCGCCATTCTCATGGTACGCTGATTTGACCCTGTTCGCGTGATCATCTGTAACCACCAGCGTACGATAGTCTGTAATCTCCGTATCGCGAACAGGCAAGTGCAACAGCAGCGTCCGATCTCCCCGCCGCTCAGCCTTGTTCCCCAGCCATCAGCATACTCGTGACTGTGTTCAGGTACAGCCCAGCTCCATAACACCCGCATCCTCTCATTCCCAACCACAGCGTCCTAAAACCGACGTGGAACAACTATCTCATCAGTGCCAGAACGCTCCTTCTCATCGGCAACATGCTCTTCATCGCCGGAGACACCTTTTCTGCCACTATCATGGCGTACCATCTCACCCGATTCAAGTCGTGGGCGCATGAGCACGAGCTGCCGCAGACCCGACCGCGTCGCATCGATGTGCTCTTGAACCGTCTTCTCATGTTTGCCGTCGCGACGGGCGCGTTGACGTCGTGCGTGTTCTTTGTTTTCTTTTCCCTTGGTGTGTGGAATGGGGAGGACGCTGACGCGTGCGCCGTACCAGACTGGTAGACGTGATCGCTCTCATCCTGGTACGTTTTCTCTCACTGTCTCTCCTCTTCCCAGCTCACCGAGCACGGCGCCGACGCGCCTTCTTGGCAGATGTTGTCACAACCCCAAAGCCTCGCCTTTTTGAGCGCGGTGCTCATCCAGACACGCCGTACGTCCCCCCTTCTCCATGTGCCAGTCCCTCACTCACTCGCGCACCCCGACCAGTCTATGCCAACTCGCTCCTCGCATCGCAAGTCCCCCCTCTTCCCTGGTCACCCACTCACCCACCCCACTCACCCTCGCACACAGACTCAACGTCCGAAACGCCACCTCGCGCGCTTACCAAGACACGAGCAGCGCCCCCCACCCCGCCATCTCCCTCCGCTTCGCGCGACCCGTTCCCGTGCCTGTCCGCGGGCGAGGCGGGCGGGGTGCGGAGGAGCTGTCGAGCGTCGATACGGAGGACGGTTGGCGTGGGCGTGTGACGCGGGATGTACGTTTCCCCATTTTTCCCCTTGTCTCTTGCAACGAGCTGAGCTGTTCTAGACGACCAAGGATATTGCATCGTGGCAGACGACCCAAGTCCAGAGCAGGACCTCTCCCCAAGTCTAGACATATCCAACTGGCAATGCTTTATTTTATTCCCATTTTTTCAACCGTCTTGCAATAACCCTTCTTGTAGACCTGCACTCGAATAAAAAAACGTCTTTATACCACGCAACCCATATATACCGATACTTTAATATATTGATGATTGGTCCAGAGTGATATTACATGGGCACAATCCATGACCAGCGTGCACAGCGAGAGAGAAAGAGAGGGTCGGAAAAAAAAACATATATTCGATTCCCAATCAAGACAAAAAAGAAAATACATGTGCGTCCTGCATAGCGGGGCCCATCCCTCGAAACTGAGGCTTTGGACCCACCATATAGACACTATCGAGCGCATGGCAGGCGATCGTGAGATTGCGCCGCAAAAATGTTCCACAAATGTACGTTTTTATCCCTCTACTGGTCTACTGTTTTGCCTTGGCAGCCATCTATGCACGTGTGCATCAGCCAAGACATCGAAAAGCAAAAGACCAAAAACGGACCAGGTTGAGCGCGGAACCAGCCTTGAACCATTCAATCTGACCCTCGTTGAACGAGTGCGCAAGCGGCATTTCCTAACACGATCGTCAGTATCACGTCCACGATAAGACCTTGTCGAACACTGACATCCACGGTACCATCCACGTGCTTGGCAACGAGCGTCAAGTTCTTGCCGGGAGCAAACGAGTCGAGACCGAGAATGTCTACCCTATCGTGCGGTTGGACCTTGTCATAGTCCTCGGGATCGGCAAACGTCAGGGCGAGCATACCCTGCTTCTTCAAGTTGGTCTCGTGGATACGAGCAAAGGAGCGGACAATGATCGCAAGACCACCCAAGTATCGAGGCTCGAGGGCAGCATGTTCGCGCGAAGAACCTTCACCATAGTTGTGGTCCCCAATGACCACCCACTTGATGCCGCGGTCACGGTAGTAGGCAGCAGTCTGTGGGACACCGTCGTATTCACCCGTGATCAAGTTCTTGACCTTGTTGGCTTCACCATTCTCAGAGTTGATGGCACCAATCAGGCAGTTCTCTGAAAAAAAGTGAGAATAAAATCCCACAAGACATTCACCACGACGCACGAGAGATATTCTGGAGATGTCCACGGTACTTGAGCCAGGGTCCACCCGCACTAATATGATCCGTTGCTGTCAAGCAATAGTCAAATTCACGGACAGACATGGCTCACAGAAATCATCCACTTACTGCATTTGCCCTTGACCTTGATCAAGACTGGGAGGTCGCTGGGTGTCTTTCCATTCCAAGGCTGGAAGGGCTGAAGAAGTTGAAGACGGTCGCTCGCGGGATTGACGGCAACAGCAACGGCAGCACGGTCTGCAGGGGGAGGCTGGAAGGTATCCTGACCTGGGTCGTATCCGCGAGGAGGAAGCTCATTGCCAGATGGGTCCGAGAACTTGAAAGGCTTGCCATCAGCACCGGTAAGGGTGTCCGTGACAGGGTTGAAGGTGAGGTCACCAGCAAAGGCCATTGCGGTCACGATATCGGGAGAGGCGACAAAAGCATGTGTAGCGGGGTTGGCATCGTTGCGACCGGTAAAGTTGCGGTTGTACGAAGTGATGACTAGGTGGTCGATTATCAGCAAATTTCGCGGGCAGTCACAGAGGCAACACACTCGAGTTGACCTCTCCCTTTTCGACATCTCGCCTGTCCCATTGGCCAATACAAGGTCCGCATGCATTTGCGAGCACGAGGCCGCCAACGTTCTCAAAAGCGCCCATTTGACCATCACGCTCAATAGTAGCACGAATTTGCTCCGAACCAGGGGTGATGGTGAACTTGCTCTTGGCCTCAAGACCGTGTGCTGCAGCTTCCTTGGCAATCGAAGCAGAGCGGGACATGTCCTCGTACGACGAGTTGGTGCAGGAGCCAATAAGCGCGACCTTGAGTTCCTGAGGCCACTCGTTCTTCTTGACCTCCTCGGCAAACTTGGACAATGGCGTGGCAAGATCGGGAGTAAAGGGGCCATTGATGTGGGGCTCGAGCTCGGACAAGTTCTATCCCCAAAAAGGTCAGATGGCATGCATAGACGACAAGAACGAACGCGCACAATGTCAATGACCTGGTCGTACTCGGCACCCTCATCGGCCTCGAGGTTGTGAGAGAAGCTCTGCGCGTATCGAGCGATTTCCGAACGCTGAGTCGCGTTCAAGTAATCGACCATGCGGCGGTTAAAGGGGAAGAGCGAGGTAGTGGCACCAATCTCAGCACCCATGTTACAAATCGTGGCCATGCCCGTGCAAGAGAGCGACTCGACACCAGCGCCGCGGTATTCGACGATAGCACCAGTTCCACCCTTGACGGTAAGTATACCAGCCACCTTGAGGATGACATCTATGCGACACCATGAGCGACACGCGTGCACAAAAGTCCAACGAGCCCACCCTTGGGTGTCGTCCAGCCGCTAATCTTGCCCGTCAGGTTGACACCAATCACCTTGGGGCACTTGAGCTCCCAAGGAATACCAGCCATGACGTCGACAGCATCCGCTCCACCCACACCACACGCGACCATTCCGAGACCACCCGCATTCGGCGTGTGCGAGTCCGTACCAATCATGAGTCCACCAGGGAACGCGTAATTCTCCAAAATGATCTGGTGAATGATACCAGAACCAGGTTTCCAAAAGCCGAGGCCATACTATACAATGACCGCATCAGTGTGAGCGCCGTCGACAAGTCAACAACTCACCTTGGCGGTCGCGGTTGCCAAGAAATCATAGACTTCCTTGTTGATGTCGACGGCGCGCGCCAAATCCTTTGCACCACCCACTTGTGCCTCGATCAAGTGATCGCAATGCACGGTCGTGGGGACAGCAGCCGTGTCCATACCCGCCGACATGAATTGCAACAGTGCCATCTGTATCACGTAAGCACATTATCGGACGGTGACATACGGAACGGCGCACTTGGGCGGTCGCATCCTGGCAAGCCACGCGCTACACAAGTCCCATCGTAAGCCGTGACCAGCACCACAAGACAAACAAAACATACGTCGGGACGAAGTTTGAGATAACTGACGCCTCGGACGAGATCCTGGTTATGAGGGTCGTCCAAATGGCCGTAGACGATCTTTTCCGACAACGTCAACGGGCGACGCAACCTTGAAAAAACCAGTCAGCAATACGTCCGTTGTAAAAACGTGGGATTCGGAGCAACCTTTCGCGGACGATGGCGAGGTTGTCCTCGATGCGCTGGTAGTTGATGTACGCGCCCTTTTCGAGGAGGGACATGGCAACTTTGGTATCGCCGATGCGGTGTGCATGGGTGGCGAGACGACGGACGGCGCGGAGGGCATCGCGAGCGCGCGGTGTGAGACTGCGCATCGTCGACGGTGTTGTTGGAAAAAGTGCTGATTCCGGCAATTTCCGACCGATCCGGTTTTTGACTTGTGATTCAAGTTGCCGGCCCAACCAATCAGATTCAGCCATTTATAAGCCCCTTCGGCCGCGCCATGCCCGACCCAATGACTACATGCTACATGCTCACGGATGCATATCCAAAACTCGTGCCCTCCAGTCCCCTCGCGATAAGCGTAAACTGCTGCGCAGCTTCCCTCGTCCTCTTTGGCGACCTCGACCTATCAAATACGTCACACGTCGCATCGCATCATGTCCACAAGGTACCTACCCGACCACAGCCTTGACAAACGCCCGCTTCGCTTCTGGCGTCGCTTTGGACCGCACGAAGTCGTCCTGCGATAACGTCCATTGGTAACCGCCCGCCACGACCCAACGCGACGTCTTACCATAAACAGTATCCCATTCATCCATTCCCGCGTTTCGGACGGGTATTTCGACGCGATCATCGACAAGAGCTCGATCAAGTTCTGCGTCGCCGACCTGGGCGCGACACCCGCAAAACCCGAAAGAACCGCCCGCAGAATCGACCGACCATGCATTTGAAAGAGTATCGTACCCGCTTCTCCGAGGTCATCGCTTCCCGCAGTGCGCCGAATAAGCGTTTCCTGCCCAAGTCATCGCAAAGCCCATCGCACGAACGCGGAACGCACCAGAAACGTGCATGTCGCAACCAGAGAATACCGCTCCTGCAGCGACAGTGAACTGACCGCACATTGCATCAACGCATCGAGAGCGCCAGGGGGTAGATTGTAATATACTGCCACAAAGTGCTTGGCCACCTGAATATCCCCACGCACGTCTTCAACACACGTCAGAAAATGTCCAACCTGAAGACTCACGCTGTCCAAGCAGCCAAAAAAGGCCTGTACAATGTCCGGATTCTGGGATCACGTCAGTACCAGCCCCAACTCGGGCATCATGACCGTCTCACGGATTCCATCGCGCCAGCTTGACCGAGCATCGACAACGACGTCTGCAGTAGAACAGGCAGTGCATTCGACACGACCGCCATCCCCTCTACATTCGGCGTCGGTTTCAACGTCGAATTCGAAAACATCGTCGGTGGGTCCAGTTGAATAACGAGCATGTTCGCCAGCGTCAGCCACACCGCCGTAAGCTGCCTTTGAGACGCAACACATATCAACCCCAACAGCGGACCCGGCGGCAACGATAATAGCGTGGTATCGCTGGGCAAACATGTAATGGACCGCAGAAACTCGCTGAGCGCCTGAACACGTCACACGCCGTCAAACCCACCTCCATCTACACACGCAAAAAAAGAGACTCACGTCTGACACGCTCGCGTCCGTCGACCACAGCTCGAACGCACTCCTTACCGCTGCAAATAGACTTTCTCGGAGCTTGACCATCCTGTAATCGTCCCGAGCCCGCTGCAAACGCTCCGCCTCCGCCCGTTCCGCAGGCGTCTCATCGATAATAAGCAACGAATCCGCCGTGCGCGTAAGCCCCTTTGCCACGCCCGACAACGTTTGCAGTTGAGCGATTGCTACAGCACGCGCCTCTTCGGGGAGCTAGTAAAACAATGCGACAACGTCATCGCCAACCAAGACACCGCATATACGCACCCGCGACGACGTTCGCAACGCTTGTTCGAGCTTCTCCACGACAGGACTCACGATGGCGAGCACGGGCGGGATCTCTTCTTCGGGCGGGAGCGCCTGAATGACGCTCGCAATTGACTGCAACACCTTGCTCTTCTCCGTATCCTAAAGCACACGCTCAACAAACCAGAAACGCGGACCAATGGACTCACGGGAATACCGGTCAACCCAGCGTGGAGCTCTGCAAACGCCCCAATGTGTGGTGCCAGGGCAGCCCGATTGGCATCACAGAGATCCCGAAGCGCGTTCGCAGCAGGCAGACACAGCGATGGCTCGGGCAACGCAGAAACGACGTATGAAATGGCGTTCATGAGAAGAGAAGGTGACGAGGTAGGCGTGCTCGTGATGGACTGCGTAGTGAACCACGACGCATATGTTCCTTTGAACGTGCTCCGTCAGTTCCGTCTCACGATTCGAATTTGGTACGACTCACCGGTGAGGCTGAGTGCCGTGCGTCGTATCCTATCTTGGCCAGTGGTCGGTAAGCGCCCAAGAACACCCGGTCCAAACAATCGAGCGATAAACTGATTGTCTTCGAGAGGGACCGCCTCCTGAACAGACATGATACAATGCAAGGTAGCTTCTATTTCCTGAGAGAGCGATGAACAACAAAGTGATCACGGAATTCGTCGGACATTCCTACCTCCCACCCACTAGATTCGTGTCTGCTTGCGAGTCGTTCTTGGATATCATTCAAGTAGTAGCCCATCATGTCGTTGCGAAGGATATAGTATCTGGGAAACAGTCAACCTCGCTGGTCCCGCCAAACACCGCACACGCACGCATTGATGAGCGTATCCCCCACGTCCCTCCGATACCTGAAACCCATGAGCAAGCTCGCACGGACAAGAAAAAAACACCACTCACACCTGGAACTTGTCCACCTGGTCTGTCCCCCACGTCAGCGCGGGACACGTCAATCCCAAATGACACACCTTTCGTCCATCCGCTCAACACACTCTGAGGTGGCCACGCAATCTTGCTCCTCAATATTTTCACCAGCTCGACGTACACGGCGTTCACCAACGCCAGCCTGTTTCTTTCTTCCGTGTCCGCGGGGGGAACGCTACCCCCCTCGTCGCCCTCCTCGTCATACTCCACGCTCCAGAGCGACTCCTGGAAGAGATACCAAAACCCGAGTGTCATCTCGCTCTCATCCTCGTCCACGCCAAAATACCCAGGCAACCCAGTATACCCGAGCAACAGCCTAAGGAACCCCTGTACGAGCTGCGAGCGCGTATGTGGAGAACCCGCCACCGGCTGTCTCGAGGTGATGTTTCTCGCAAAGTACGTATTCGAGTGGTCGCCCAGGGTGACGATGAGCTTGCACAGAGAGTGAGAGAGCTCCGACGATTCTCCGGCTGTCATGTGTTCGTATCTAGTATGGTTATCAGCGCGAGAACGAATGCACGTACTTGACGTGTTGGACTGAAGGATCCGAGGACCCCACGTGTCCACCCAAACGAGCAGCGGGAGCGTGAGCGATATGGTGCCCGCCCCATTCGCCAACGAAGACCGCGTCATAATCTCCTGCAACGCATCCGAGGCCGGACAGAAAACCTCTGGGTCAATATCCGTCTCCGAGCCCGAAGGCGTCAACAGCGCAATCAACATTGGAATCAATGGCGTAATATCGCTGTCGCACATCGCGTCAATCCCCCCCAAAGACTATGCTCTCACGAACGCCAACACGCACTTTCCACGAAGCACAGACATCCACGCTTGTAGGCATTTGAGGGCGGAATCGAGCTCCCGCACGCGCATTCGATCCCGAGGTTGCGTGATGATCGTGACCACAGCTCGTACAACGCGCGGGGCAGCGTCGAGGAGCGTCTGCTGCATCTGCATTCTGTACTCGGTCGTCAACCCAAGACACGTAGAAACACGACGCCCGACATGCTCACTTGCTCGCGCCAATCAAATCGGCCGTCTCGACCTCCTCCGCAACGATGGACAAGAAATCAAGCAAGGTTTCCGTCGGCGTTCCCCGACTCGACAGAAACTCGACGGTCGACACGATCCAATCCGGCCATACCGACGGCGAACCAGGCGCGATTTTAAGCGCCAACGACGTGATCTAGGGAAAGAAGAAAAAAAAAACGCACCCCCTCAGACGAAACGCCCACATGTCGACGAAGCGAACCATATCTGACCGCCACGAACAGCTTGCGCAGGATGATTTTGCTCTTTCCCGACACGATCGAGTGGGATGTGAGCTCGAGTACCAAATCGCGTAGGCGTGTCGCGTTGTCGGGCGGGAAGGCGTCCCTGGCGTGGTTGTCAATCGTTGGTGTTGTGCAATCAAAGGACGCACCAGTCTCTCGCGATTTTAACTTGGACGGTGTGGGCGCCAAAGAATTGGACGTTGACGTCGTCGTGGTTCAAGAACGGGACGACCAAGCCCCATGCTTCGTGTCGTTTTTGGATGTCGAAGAGTTCTTGCTGTAGACGGCGCTGGGCGTCTGAAGAGCCTGCGTTGGCGGGGGAATAGGCCTGTTGTATGAGCTACGAGGATCAGGCCAGGGTAGCTTTGGAGATCGCAATTGGTGTACCTGGGCCGCTTGGACGATATCAGACCGAGGCAACGTCGGAAGGAAACTCGAGTTTGACATTGACAACACCGTACGGATACAAAGTGTAGTGACGGTATTCACAGGGTCATTCAAAGCTCGATGACAACGTGTACACATAAATACTACTGTACGAGCTCATTGACCCAGACATCGACGAACGAATGCCAGCAACATAACCGATGGCTCGCCGGGCACCACCTGCAACCCATACCGACCCGCCTTGGCCCATTCGTCCGCCATCGAAAGGCCCCACAGCGTAAGCCACCCAAGCGTCCACACCCGCCCATACACCCCACTCACCCGTTTCCCCGTCGCTTTCAGCCAAGCGCGCTCTAGTACCACCCCGACGCCATTCATCAACCAGAATCGAAAGACGACGAACGAGTTCCCGCCCTTTCCGAGGGAACGCAGTTCGATGTCGTGGATGACACCAGACATGAAAAAGGCACCGAGTAGGCCACCGACTCGGCCAAACACACGATTGAAGGGACGTTCGCCGTACGTCACGACCGACTCGCGCAACAATTGGTGCCATCGACGGCCCCAAAGTTCGGTCAACGACGATGACAGCCACGGAGAGTCATAAAGGGGTGGCCATTGAGAAGGTGTTTGCTGGAATACGACGACACCAATGATCGCTATGAAGTGGTAGCTCCAATGCAATCCAAAGAACACCATGCCGAATGACGACAGGGCTATGAAGAAGGCACGTAAGAGTTCTAGCACGGGCGGGAGGGTGTGGTCGAATAGAGAACCACCGCCGATCGTGCCTGGAGCCAGCATGTGGATAGTCTGAACGATCACGTCGAGACACAAGGCGTGAAAAGCCAACTGGACCGCCGACCATAGCACGAAGACGATTCGCGAGTCTGTTTCGATGAGAGGCTTGGGGACGACGAGCCCTTGCGACCAGTTCCACCCAACGCCTCGATTGTTGAACACCAAGTCCCAACCATTCCATAATGCTGCGTAGACGCCCTCGGGATCTGATTTGATGAAATTGTTCTGACGTCGATAAGGCTCTTTAACAGTAGCCCAATTGGTACCTCGTATTACGAGGCCAAGCATGTAGGTCTAGGACGGACCACGTTAGAGGCATGCGACGCGAGTAGAGCCACTCACTTACCATGATCACGCTGTTGTTCTGAGCATTCGTGGGATCACCTCCCGACATGTCGACGAACGCGCTACGCCAAGCAAGCCACATGAGTATAGGCAGTAGCGCAAAGCGGTAGTATTGTGTTCCCTTGAGCTGAACCAATACTCCCATGACGTAGAAACATGCTAGAGGTGGAATGACGTATAAAACAAAGGTAGACTTTGAAAGGGCTACCTTTTGCGACGCCGCAAACAGCTTGTCAACGCTGTGAGCAAGTCATGAGCATGTACCTTGACGAAGAGCATGGCAGGGCTGACCTTGCTTGCATTGTGTGAGGTTGAGGTCAGAAGGAGGGTCTCGGGATGAACTCTTTCGATTTTATGTGGTCGGCCGTAAATGGGCTTGGCGGAAGTCGTGGAAGCCCCGTTGTGTTATGGCTGTGTAGCAGCGACGGCACAAGGGTGAGACCTGACGACGGGAATAAAATGAAACGTACCCGCCCTGCAAGCACCGCAAGGTAGGCGACTCTTCGCGGTAAGCCTGCATAGTAAAATTGTGGCATTGAGACTGTATGGGGGGCAGTGTTGAACCGCCGCCAAGTCTGTGAGCCGCCACTGATTCCATCAAGGGTGAAACATTGGATGGAATGATGGCGTTACTTTTTGAAGAAGAGGCGCGGTTTGTCGCCTCAAGAGACTAGTCATGTTCATCCGAGTCCGATCCGAACTGGTGGCAAGGACCCGCAACTGAGGTGACATGGCCATGACCAGGTACGTTGGAACTCATATCAATTTTACTAACCCATTGCACATAGACCCATGGGACTCTCGCTTGTACACCGGTTGGGATGACATTAGCCGTCTCATCTCCGACCGCAGCATCAATCAAGAATAGAACTTCATTACCCGGCGCTGTTTAAAGGCCATCGATCTTGGGCACAACTCATACCCGACCATCGTGTCGCAATGCCAGCAAGGTCAGCTCCATCCTACTGTTCGTCCAATAGATCTCCATCACGTGTTTCGTAGCATCGACTCGGATGGCATATTTGCCATGTCGCAAAAGATGGCGCTCACAAGATCCTCCTTTCTTGCGCACATTCTGCCGCCTTTTGCGTGTTTTTACTTGATGGGAGTCCTCGTTCAGCTCAAAGGAACACGGGTCTACCGCCTCGCGTTATTGCCCATCCTCGTGTGGCTTTCCTGGCGAGGTATGTTCGTCGACATGTCCGGAGGTGATCCCACAAAAGTTCAGAACAACAGCACATACGCCGTGAGTGACTCGTTCTGAATACAAACACCGTTATCTACATTTCCGTCCTAGATCCATATGTGTTTTGCTATCCCAGCGCGCGGTGCCATATGGGCTTTGGCTCGAGAACCTTATCGCCGCGAGAACATTTCCAACGAACAGAACAATATCTACACAGCATCATGGAATGCCTGGGATTTGTTATTTACCTCGCGAGGCATTGGCTGGAACTGGGCTCCGAAACTCGCCGCTCCCAAGCCCGCCTTGCAAACCGATTCCCGATTCGTCTTCTTACTGTATTTGGTCGCCCTATGGGCCTTTCACATCGTGTCTCTCGATGCATGCCAACAGATCATCTGCATGCTGTCCCCAGACACGTTTGGTTCGATCGGCGGCGGTTCTCTATTCGACGGCACCCTCCCGCCCCTCCTAGAACTCTCTCGAGCCGTCCTTGTCGCCTTCTTGGTAATCACGGGAGGTTACTTCGGGATACAAACGGTCTACCTATCCGTAGCCATCGTGGGCGTCGCCGTATTCCAGCAAACGCCCGCTCAATGGCCGCCCCTTTTCGACTCTCCATGGCTATCGACGTCATTGACCGAATTTTGGGGCCGTCGGTGGCATCAATTAATGCGCCACTTTGTCCTGACGCTCGGCGTCGAGCCATTCGGTCACCTGTTTGGCAGGATCGGGGGCCTAATCGGGGCCTTCCTCGTCTCCGAGGTCGCGCACGACATTGATTTCCGGGGCCTCGGACGAGGTGGGAACGCCTCTGTCACATTTTGGTTCTGGGTGATGAACGGCGTCGGGGTCGTGTTGGAGCGTGCTTGGAAGAAGGCGACCGGGAAACGGGTCGACGGATTGGGTGGTTGGGTGTGGACGTTTACATGGCTTTCGCTGTGGGGCATTCCGATGGTGAACGAGTGGGCCAAGGTGGGTCGGTTGGGCATTGGGGGGTTGCCTGGCAAGCCATCGCTCGCGCTGGTGGGGTTCGTTCAGCGTCTGGTCGGATCGTGAAGCATTCAGACATGTTTGGAATACAACTGAATTACCTGGCAGTCCTGGTCAAGTTTCAATATCCAGGGCTCCTTTGTACATAAGTATCCTTAACCGGGGATTTTTACAAGCGTGCACTGTAAACGTAAAGGGGTCAGGGTAACGATGACCAGAGACATGCTGGTGAGATGGACGTGGGGAATGGGTTTAGTTGGAGGGTCTTTGATTGTACAACAGTAGACCCCCTTATAACCCATACCCCTTGGGAGAGTGTGCATTATGAGAGAGATCTTACAGTGGTCCCAGGCATTTTTGGATAATGAAAATGCTATGAGTTGTGTAGGGTATGGATTTCTACTGTATTTGTGTGAAACCTTTTTGGAGAGCACTGCCATGAGCAGGAATTGATTGGTCAACCTATCTCGACCAATCACGACCCATCGACCTATCATTCCAACTCCGCCCGGCAACGACCGAAAAGGGACCTTTTGGTCATGTGACGTCGACCTTTCCGTCACATGACGCCTCGCCCCGATCTGGCAGTGACGGTGAAGTGGCGGTGCGGACACGGGGGAGATTTTCACCAAAGGTTTGACTTCGACACACACAATGACTCTGGCAGTCACACGAGGTCACAAACGATCACAGATGGAACCCATACATCCAAGCCTCTCCAGAGGGGTATGGGAGTCTACTGTAACTGTCCACTTTGCTAGATCCATGGAGTTGCTCGTGCACGTAGCCTATTCATCTCCGACCACAGCATCCCCCGGTGGAAATTATCAAGAATAGAACTTCGTCACCCCGGCGCTGCTTAAAAGCAATCGATCTCAAGTACTCATACCCAACCATCGTGCCGCAATGCCAGCAAGGTCAGTTCCATTGCGCTGTTCGTCCAATGGATCCCCATCACGTGTCCCGTAGCATCGATGGCATATTTGCCTTGTCGCGAAAGATGGCGCTCACAAGATCCTCTTTTTTTGCGTACATTCTGCCGCCTCTAGTGTGTTTTTACTTGATGGGAGTCCTTGTTCAGCTCAAAGGAACACGGGTTTACCGCCTCGCATTATTGCCCATCCTCGTGTGGCTTTCCTGGCGAGGTATGTTCGTCGACATGTCCGGAGGTGATCCCGTGAAAGCTCAGAACAACAGCGGGTACATCGTGAGTAATCCGTTCTGAATACAAACACCGTTGTCTATATTTCTGTCTAGATTCACATGTGTTTTGTCATCCCAGCGCGCGGTGCCATATGGGCTTTTGCTCGAGGACCTTATCGCCGCGAGAGTGTTTCCAACAAACAGAACAATATCTACACAGCATCATGGAATGCCTGGGATTTGTTATTTACCGCCCGAGGTATTGGCTGGAACTGGGCTCCAAAACACGTCGTTCCCAAGCCCGCCTTGCAAACCGATTCCCGATTCGTCTTCGTACTATCTTTGGTCGCCCTATGGGCCATTCACGTCTTGTCTGTCGATGCATGCCATCAAATCATCCATATGCTGTCCCCAGACACGTTTGGTTCGATCGGCGGCGGTTCTCTATTCGACGGCACCCTCCCGCCCCTCCTAGAACTCTCTCGGGCTGTCCTTGTCGCCTTCCTGGTAATCACGGGGTGTTACCTTGGGCTACAAATGACCTACCTATTGGTAGGCATCGTAGGCATCGTCGTGTTCCAACAAACGCCCACTCAATGGCCGCCCCTCTTCGACTCTCCGTGGTTATCGACATCGTTGACCGAATTTTGGGGCCGTCGGTGGCATCAATCAATGCGTCACCTCGTATTAACGCTCGGCGTCGAGCCATTTGGTTACTTGTTTGGCCGGATCGGAGGCCTAATCGGGGCCTTCCTCGTCTCCGAAATCGTGCACGACATCGATTTCCGAGCCCTTGGACGAGGTGGGAACGCCTCTGTCACATTTTGGTTCTGGGTGATGAACGGCGTCGGGGTCGTGCTGGAGCGTGCTTGGAAGAAGGCGACCGGGAAACGAGTCGACGGATTGGGTGGTTGGGTGTGGACGTTTACATGGCTTTCGCTCTGGGGCATTCCGATGGTGAACGAGTGGGCCAAGGTGGGTCGGTTGGGTGTAGGAGGGTTACCGGGCAAACCATCGCTTGTGCTGGTGGGGTTTGTTCAGCGTCTGGTCGGATTGTGAAGCGTTCAGACACGCTTTAAATACCGAATTACCCGGCAGTCCTAGTCAACATCCAGGGTTCCCTTGTACATAAGTAGGCGTTTGGTATACATCGCCTCCAATTGTGATCAGGTACGAGTCACCGGGTGGGTGTTTGATGAGCGCCCAGGTCGTAGCATCGCAACTGACAGTCGTCCATTTCCAGTCCTTGGAGGTGGTCGATGATTTTTTCCTCCTTGGGTCACGATAAGCACGCGCAGAGGATGCAAAGCGGACGGACGCATACCGCGGACAGCGAGGACTCGGAGCGTTAATTCATCTTTCGTTGTCCGCGAATGACGTCGTGCATCATCGAGAACGGGGTATGCCCACAAACATCACGGGAATAAAGCTTTCGATATAGATATTCTGAGGTCAGATCAGACCCGATATTTATTAAGTCAAGCTTATAATTGCTTATAAGCCTGTGTAATGTCCACGAGCTTCTTTTAGACCTCGTAA
>JBBPTZ010000360.1:0-24755 GCA_038094315.1 Phylloporus cf. tubipes | reverse complement strand
AGGAGGTTGAAACGTACTTGCGAATCTTCTGTGGCAACAACCCTTCGTCCTGGCCCGACCTCCTCACCACCGCCGAATTCCACCACAATTCCATGCCCCACAGCTCTACCAAAGTCTCCCCGTTCTCTCTCATCCTAGGCTACGAACCACGCTCCTATCCCCCACTCGGAAAGATGTTCCTTCCTGCTCTGGAAAGACGTCTCACGCTCCTCGATAAGGCCTGAGATGAGGCACTGGCCGCCCACGATTCCGCACGTCGGATCATGACAACACGCTCCACCCGGAGCTTCTCCCCCTGGAAAGTAGGAGATAAGCTCTGGCTTGAGGCCTCCAACCTTCGCATTGACTACCCCTCGCGGAAACTCGCGCCCAAACGCCTGGGTCCTTTCGAAATAACCCAGGTACTATCACCGCTCACATACCGTCTCCGACTACCGCCCACTTGGAAAATACACGATGTCTTCCACGCCTCCCTCCTGTCCCCCTATCGCGAAACTCCTGCCTTCGGCCCCAACTTCACCCGACCACCACCGGATCTTGTCGGATCAGAAGAGGAGTACAAAGTAGACAAGATTGTGTCTCATCGGGGCGCACCGGGACGCCGCAAGTACCTGACCGCATGGAAAGGCTATCCGTCATCAGAGAACACCTGGGAACCCGAGTCTAATCTCCGCCACGCCCCTGATATCCTTACGGCTTATAAATGATCTCGAAACCTGTCCTAACGTCGTCACCCTCTATTTCCCCCACTCGTATATGCCCTTCCGTCATGTCCTCATCCTCCTCCGCCTCCTCCGACTCCTCTCGCCTTGCCTCGCCCATCCGCTTGCGTCCAGTCTTCCCCAGCCATTTGCCGGTCCGCTTTTTACACCTGCTCTACACCGCCGTACTCACTGACAGCCACCTCCTCGGCATCATTGAGCAAATGCCCCTCTATCAGCTGGATACCGTTTCACAGGAGCTTGTCCGCCTTTTCTTAGACGTCTCTACCACCCAGATTTACCACGCTCAAGCCGCCCCTAGCGACTTACCCACCGCCTTCGGCGCTCCCTTGCGTCTACTCATCAACAACGCTCCCACTCATATCCTTGACCAGGCTTCATCCTGAGTAGGCTCTGCTCTAAACGAACATGATATCCCAGCTCCGCACTTGTTTTCCTCGCCTTCGTCTCTCTGGGTTGCCGCCAATGTGTCGGAAACCACCCGTCCCCAGGCCTAAACCACCTGAAACTGGGAAGCCCCCGCAGCCATTGAGTACCTCTGTCTCTGTCTATCCACCGCCCCCACACCCAGTACTTCGCTGAACCGCCGTTCTTTGTTCTCGTTCTCCCCCTACCCTTGTGGTTGAACCCACTGATCTGACGATCTCTCACCATCCGTCCCACGGATCGCCAATCGCTTTGGCTCATCTATTCTACCCTCCATCCTCTACGTATGATCCACTTTTCTCCACGATCCATCCGCTTGATCCCCCAGAACTCTCGTCTTCGTCCTTGGACACGTCGCCCCCGTCCTTGCCACTGTTCTCATATCCTCTGGTGACCATTCCATGGTCTGAATACTCCATCTAGGGTGCTCTCACTGGACTATAGACTGTGCTAGTACTTCCATTCTTGATCATTTTACGACTTAGAGTTTTGATCGAGCCTGGGTCTCGATTGTATGAAGGGGGTAATGTTACGGTTTTTCCCCTTTTCCCTCGCTGCCTCCTGTTTCTCTCTCCTTCCAGACACTCTACCTAGCTTCCACGCTTGCGCAGATCCCCCCGCACCCTTATTCCTCTCTCAAGTACGTATCTCTTCGCTGTCGTCACGTCTCTACGACTCCGCTGTTACCTTACATACTACTTGACTTCCGCCTTGTCATGCAGCACTTATACCTTAGTCTTGTATACTCACTTCCGTTAGTATTCCTCGCTACCTTGTCTTAGCTCTACGTACTCGCTCTTGTACTTGGCTATGGTCACGCGCAATCTAGCGTTGTATCTTGAACCAACCCCTGGACCTCTACGAGCCTCTGTACGCTCTTGAGTTACTCTGTAAGTTCCTAGGTGATTCCTAGCGAACTCCCTTCATTCACCTTTGACCCGACGACTGATCCGTCATCCGCACCTTCGGATTGAACCTCGGCCGCGTCCGACGTTCCGGATCTACGTTCGCAACGCTACGCGTAACAGGCATTGCCAAATGGCCCACTCCCACCTGTGTCAAAGATGTTCACTCCTTTTTTGAATTTGCAAATTTCTACTGCTGCTTTGTCCCCCATTACTCTGACATCACCCACCCATTCTTGGACCTTACAAAGAAGAACCAATCCTGGGCCTGGTCCACCCTATGCCAAGATGCATTCAATCAACTCAAATGCTGCTTCACATCAGAGCCCATTCTCAGAATGCCTGATCTCTCCAAACCTTTTGCCATCACCACCAACACCTCCAAACACGCCTCAGAAAAAGTACTCCTTCAACATGACTCCAATAGTGAATGGCACCCCTGTGCCTATATCTTACAAACATTTGGATCTGCTGAACAGAACTATGACATCTACAATAGAGAACTTCTTGCCATCATGTGTGCCCTTGCCACCTGGTGACATTATCTCCTCAGATCTGTCACAGCAGTGCAAGTATTCACTGACCACCAAAACCTCATATACTTCCACCAACCCCAGAAACTTAACCGTTGCCAAGCCCACTGGCTCCTAAACCTTTCAGAATTTGACCTCAAGTTCACCCACATCCCTGGAAACCAACTTGGTGCCCCTAATACTCTCTTCTGTCACCCTGACCACTTCCCCACCACTGATACCAATAATGAAAATATCACCCTCCTACCTCCAGAACTCTTTGTTAACCTCATCAACACCAAGCTTGTCACCAAAATCACACAATCCTTGGAATCTGACCCCCTCATCCTTCAATCCCTCCAGTCTCTTCCTGGCAAAGCTCCTGCCAAATTCCACTCTCACCTCTCAGACTGGCAGTTTGATACCAGTATCCTAACCTATCAAAACCAAGTTTATATCCCAGACTCCCTGGACCTCCATTGCTCTATTGTCCAGCAACACCATGACCACACCACTGATGGCCATTTTGGATATCTCAAGACACAACAACTTGTTGCCAGTGAATTCTGGTGGCCAGGACTTGCCACCTTTGTTTGCAAATATATTGAAGGCTGCGCTATATGCCAGCAAAACAAGACAAACACACACCCTCCACACCCTCCACTCTCCCCTATTTCTTCCTCCGCCACCCACCCTTTCCAACAAATCTCTTGTGATCTTATCACGGATCTACTCCTCTTTAATGGCTTTGATACCCTTTTGGTTGTGGTCAACCATGGGCTTACTAAGGGGGTAATTCTATGCCCTACTAAGAAAACCATTGATGCATCCAGCATTGCTGCTCTCTTTCTTGCTAAAGTCTACTCCTGCTTTGGCTTCTATGACAAGATCATCTCCAACTAAGGCCCACAATTCATCTTTGCCTTTGCTAAGGAACTCAGCAGAATACTGGGCTACTGTTACGATAGGCCCAGGTAGGAACTAGTGTAGTCTTGAAGGACCTGAGGACCAAGCGGGGGCGAGGGGGGCGAAGGGTGAAGTGTCCTAGGGAGTTCCTAGTGACAGGCGACTGTTGCGATACGCAGGGAGTCGGGGAACCTCAAGGGCGTTGAGGTGACAAGGGACAAAGTGGTGTTGCGCAACGACGACGGTCAAAGCAACACAGAGGTCAATCAGAAGACGACCTAAGACTTAGAGAGGGCGAAGCCTTAGTGCGGCTAAGGGAGCAGGACAAAGGGGCGCTTGGATTCAGGTGGATGTACAAGAAAGACAAGCGTGAGAGATAAAAGTACAGGAAGAGTTGGTTTATATACGAAGAGGGAAGAGGGATGACATAAGCGGAGAAAGAAGGTCATGGAACGTGATGGAACGTTCATGACAAAGTGTCTGAGATAAGAGATAAGTGGAGCAAATGGAAAGAGGCCAGTTAGCATGCAAATGGCTATTGGAAGATAAGGGAAACAGGTATGGAGGTAACCAGCCGAAAGGAATGAGCGTCCAACGTATCGCTGTGATGGGCTTAAGTAGTACATGAAGACAAGTGTAACAAGGAAGAAAAGAGTGAATCGTAACAGCTACAAACTCACCCTCTCCATAGTGTATCACCCACAAATGAATGGAGAAACTGAATATGTAAACCAGGAGATTGAAACCTACCTTCAGATCTTCTGTAGTGCCAACCCCTCCTTATGGGTACAATTCATTCCCCTAGCCGAATTCACCCACAATCACCACCCTCACTCTGTTACCAGCAGCTCCCCTTTCTATCTTATGATGGGATATGAACCCCACTCCTTACTCATGATTATCACAGAAACAAACCTTCCTGCAATAGAAGATTGCCTTCATATTCTCACTGCTGCATGAAACAAGGCACTGGCTGCCCACAAACTAGCCCATCAAACCATGAAAGCTCAGAACTTCTGGAGCTTTACTCCCTTCATCAAAGGAAAAAAGATCTGGCTTGAAGCCAGAAACCTCAAGAGGTCTGTTATGAACCCCAAATTCACTCCCAAACGAGAAGGACCCTTTACAATCACCACCATCCTATCCCTGATCATGTACCAACTCCAACTTCCACAGACATGGAAAATACACAATGTGTTCTATGCTTCCCTGTTATCACCCTATTGTGAAAACAGTGTATACAGCCAGAACTTTCCCCAACCACCTCCAGAACTAGTAGATGGCAAAGAACACTTTGAGATAGAATGTATCATATGAAATCATGGCCACCTGTCGGCTCACCACTATCTGATCCACTGGAAAGGATACTCCATGGAAGAAGACTCATGGCTTCCTGAAACGAAACTTCAATTGGCCCTCAAAATCCTTGCAGCCTATAAAAAGGCCCACCATTCTGCCTTCCCCCCCAAATCCTTATGCAAATAAACCACCCACACTGTCTTACCCCACCACCAACATGTCTACCCCATCCACCTACTCCTCTGCTACCTGTTACAATTTGCCCCTTTCTTTTCTATCTTCCCATGGACACCATTTCCTTTTCCTCTACAATGACTCACTTCCCACACATCAGCTGATTACTCATCACTTGCCAGTCATTGTTTCCTCTCACCCAGTAGTGTTTCTCCCTCTACTTAGTCATATCTCTTTGATGTTGTTCTACAATGTTCCTTTCCTATCTCAACAATAGTTTTCTTTCTCGTCCTTGGTCCATGCACTTTTCCTTCCCTTTAAAATACTGGACACACGCACATGTAAAACCTAAGCTATTTCTACTTGGCAATACACCAAGCTGATTGCCTACTTCAAGTCCGTCTTGTCATTCGCCTAGCTGCCTTCCTCGACGCCTCATTCTCCTAAGCTTTGTACCCCTTATTCCAGTCAGGTCTACACCTCTGGGTACCCCTGTGTCTAGTCAAGCCTACGCTTCTAATGATGTCGTCTCCCCAGCCAAGTCTATGCTCGCCTCTACCTGAGTCAAGCGTAACAAAAGAAATAGCTTCTCAAGAAACTGCCTACCATCGTGTAGTGCCTACCCACCATTGCCCACCCACCTCACCTAAACCCCTGCCTCTGGGGACTCCACTGAGACTCACAGACACCTGCTCCCCAGGAATCCTCCAGCTTGCCATTGTCCTCTGAAGACACACACTCCATTGACACAGAATCTCCGTCCCCCACCCTCAAAACCATCCAACTAGGACAAAACCTTGCGCATCAGCTCTCCACTAGCACCATTATCCCCAGAAGCCCTACTCCCCCATCGCCCACCCCTATCTCCAGATACTCCCACTTCAGACCAAGAACCCCATCTTGCCCACCCCCTCCCATGTCTTCCTTGAAACCCACTGAACTTCGTGTCGGAACCTCCGAGGAATATGATGGATCTCTGTCCAAGGCCACCCAATGGCTCACCTCCGTCCGCCTTTACCTCCTCATCAACAGAAAAATCTACAATGACGACGACAAGTGAATCGGGTTCACTTTGTCCTACATGAAAAAAGGGACTGCCCTTACCTGGGCCTCCGTCCACACCCAGAAAGCCCTCAACAACAATGCCTTCGGGACATTCAAAGACTTTATCAAGGACTTTGACAAAACGTTCAAGAGCACAAACATTCAAGCTGAAGCCATCTCCTGGCTCGCAAACACCAAAGTACAGGACGACTCATTCCTCCCGAAATACATCTCCCAGTTCAAGCTCAAAGTCGTCAAAGCTGAACTCGATGAAACCACTCACGCCTCTACCATCATTGCATACCTCCAAGCCGGTATTCTCTTCTGGCTCATGGACCGCATGTGCACTCTAGATACCTTCCCCACCACTGTCACCACCTGGTACGACAAAATCGACCTATTCATATGGAAGAAGAACCACACCCCCCAGATCACCAAACAGTGGTCCCACTCCACCACGTCATCTTTCCATCCCTGCATCCAGGCCCACACCGCACAGAGAGACCCCAACATGGACATAGACCATCTCATCTGTCTTACACCTGAAGAATGCACTAAATGCATCAAAGAAGGCCTCTGCCTCCAATGCTGCAAAAAGGGCCACTTCGCCCGAGAATGCCCTGGAAACCCCCCCCTCTCCCACAATACTCCAACCTCCGCCCACCTGCCAAGAAAGTAGGAACCATTGAAACCACTGTGGCTTCCATCCAAGAGATTAATGAGGAAGAAGTCATCATCAGACGACTCTCTACCAACCTGGACTCCACCCTCACCGAGTACCAGCAGGATTTTTAGACAGGAAGCGCTCCCCAACACAAGTAGCTTCCATACACAATGTAACTGTATCTCAGACTGAATCAAAACCTCACTCCCTGTACATCCTGATTCAACTCATCACGTCCGAGAACACCCTAAAAGTCGTTGAAACCACTGCCCTCCTAGATAGTGGTGCCCAAATCTGCTGTATCGATTGGGACTTTGTCAAAAGAAACCACGTCCCCACCAAGAAACTTCCCACCCCCTTCCTCATCCGAAATGCTGACAAATCTACCAACACGGAATGCCGCTATGAAGCAATCCTCTTCATGAAAATCGGTAACATAACTCAGAAAATCTGCTTCTATGTCATGAATGGCAGAAAAGAAAACATCATCCTCGGACACCCTTGGTTTGCTGCTACCAACCCCAGCATCAACTGGAAGAAAGGCACCATCACCATCGACCTGGCTAGGGACTGATCCCTTGACCTCTCGTTCTCCCACCTCACCGCCCGCACCTCTTCCCTTTCTAAGAACTCCTGACCTGCCCCCCCTACCCCAAAACCCTGGATTCCCAAACACACCTCCCTTGACTCCCAGGAGATGGAAGGCTTATGTTATGCTTGACCTGGGTAGGGGCAAGCATAGACTTGACTGAGCAGACAATGTCAGCAGAAGCGTAGGCTTGACTGGACATGGAGAGCACTAGAGGCATAAGCCTGACTAGGATGGAACTTGGAGAGTGTTGGGATGGGGTCGAGGAAGGTTGTCAAGAAGAGTGGCTAGGCAAACGACAAAACAAACTCGAAGTAAGTGATCGACTTGATGTATTGTCAAGTAGAAATAGCTTAGGTATACATGTGCATGCGACCAGTATTTAAAGAGAAAGGGAGTGTGCACAGACCAAGAGTTAAGAAAGGAAACTATTGTCGAGATAGGAAAGAAACATTGTAGAACAACGTTGAAGAAGTATGACTAAGTGAAGGGAGAAACGCTACTGGATGAGGGGAAACAATGACTAGCAAGTGATGAGTAATCGGCTGATGTGGGAGAAGTGAGTCATCATAGAGGAAAAGGAAAATGGTGTCTGTGAGAAGAAGAGGGAATAAAGGGGTGAGTTGTAACAGCTTATGCCACTATCTCAATGCCGAATTACTGGACTGATTTGTGGAAAGAGCCCATTTCATTTACACCATTAACCGCATCGAACGATGTGAATCCTGCTTCACAAATCCCCAACTCATGACCATAGTGTGAAAGATCACCACCTCTATCCTCCTCACCCAAGAAGCGGCTTTCTCCAAGCCAAAACCTACCCTTCCCCCACAGTACTCCAAATACGCATCTGTTTTCACCGACAATGCTGATACCCCGCTCCCCCCATCACAACCTTATGATTACGCAATCAACCTCACAGAATCCTTCGTCCCTAAGATAGGGAAACTCTACCCCCTTTCCCCCGATGAACGTCAAGCCACAGACAAGTTCATCGATGAACACCTCAAGTCCAGAAAGATCCACCCCTCCAAGTCGCCCCAGGCCTCACCGTTTTTCTTCGTAAAGAAAAAGGATGGCAAACTCAGACCCTGCCAAGACTATCGTTACCTCAACGAACACATGGTCAGGGACGCTTACCCCCTCCCCCTCATCTCTGACCTTGTCGACAAGCTCAAGGAAGCAAAACACTTCTCTAAGTTCGACATACGATGGGGCTACAACAATGTCTGCATCAAGAAGGGCGACCAATGGAAGGCCGCCTTCATCACATATCGAGGACTCTTTGAACCGATGGTTATGTTCTTTGGCATGACCAACTCCCCCCCCACCTTCCAATACTTCATGAACAACTCATTTCATGATCTCATCACAGAAGGATGGCTTGTCATCTACATGGACAATCTCCTCATCTTCTCCGACAACAAAGCTGAACACGAGGAATGGACCAAGAAAGTCCTTTAATGAATGAAAGAGCTCCAACTCCACCTCAAATTGGAGAAATGCACCTTCTCGGCCAAGGAAGTCAAATACCTTGGCATGATCATTAAACCCAGTGAAATTGCCATGGACCCCGTCAAACTCACTGGCATTGCGGAGTGGCCAACCCCTGGCTGTGTCAAAGACGTCCGCTCCTTTTTGGGATTCGCAAACTTCTACCGATGCTTCGTCCCCCATTATTCTGACATCACCTGCCCCCTCCTTGACCTCACAAAGAAAAACCAACCCTGGGCCTGGTCTTCCCCATGCCAAGATGCATTTGATCAACTCAAACACTGTTTCACCTCTGAACCTGTCCTCAGAATGCCTGACCTTTCCCAACCATTCACCATTGCCACTGACACTTCCAAGCATGCCGCTGGAGGTGTACTCCTGCAACACAATACCAATGGCGAATGGCACCCCTGTGCCTACATCTCTCAGACATTCAGATCGGCCAAACGAAACTATAATATCTACGACAGAGAACTTCTTGCTGTCATGCGAGCCCTTGCCACCTGGCACCATTATCTCCTCGGAGCAGTCACCCCAGTTCAAGTCTTCACTGACCACCAGAACCTCACCTACTTCCACCAACCCCAGAAACTTAACTGTCGCCAAGTGTGATGGCTCCTCAACCTCTCTGAATTTGACCTTAAGTTTACCCATGTCCTGGGTGCCCAATTAGGTGCACCTGATGCCCTCTCCCACCGTCCAGATCACTTCCCAACCACCAACACCAACAATGAAGATATCACCCTCCTATCTTCCAAACTCTTCGTCAACCTCATCGACACTGAGCTGGTCGCTAAAATTGCTCAATCCTCCAAATCCGACCCTCTCATCCTCCAATCCCTCCACTCCCTTCCTGGCAAAGTCCCTGCCAAATTCCGCTCTCACCTCTCAGACTGGCAATTTGACGCTGGTATTCTCACATACCAAGGACGTGTCTACATCCCAGACTCCTCTGACCTCCGCTGCTCTGTCATCCAATGCCATCACAACCACACCA
Organism: Phylloporus cf. tubipes; assembly: GCA_038094315.1. Classification (NCBI taxonomy): domain Eukaryota; kingdom Fungi; phylum Basidiomycota; class Agaricomycetes; order Boletales; family Boletaceae; genus Phylloporus; species Phylloporus cf. tubipes. The sequence continues at coordinate 15,023 of JBBPTZ010000360.1, read as the reverse complement.
CCGCCGGCCACCCCAGATACCTTAAAACTCGGCAACTTGTTGCCAGTGAATTCTGGTGGCCTGGACTCACCACATTCATCCGCAAATACATCGAAGGCTGTGCCATATGCCAGCAAAACAAAGCCAGCGCACACCCAACCCATCCCCTGCTATCTCCCATCTCTTCCTCTGCCACCCCTTCCTTCCAACAGATCTCATGTGATCTAATCACCGACCTTCCCCTCTCTGACGGCTTCGATACCCTTTTGGTCGTGGTCGACCATGGGCTTACTAAGGGGGTAATTCTATGCCCTACCAAGAAAACCATCGATGCTTCGGGTGTTGCCGCTCTTTTCATCACCAAAGTCTACTCCCACTTTGGCCTTTACGATAAAATCATCTCTAACTGAGGCCCCCAGTTTGCCTCTGCCTTCGCCAAGGAGCTCAGCAGGATACTGGGCTACAAACTCGCCCTCTCCACCGCTTACCACCCTCAAACGGACGGTGAAACCAAACGAGTAAACCAGGAGATTGAAACCTACCTCCAAATCTTCTGTGGCGCCAACCCCTCCTCATGGGCACAATTCACTCCCCTAGCCGAATTTACCCATAATCACCACCCCCATTCTGTGACCAGCAACTCCCCGTTCTACCTCATGATGGGATATGAACCCCACTCCCTACCCATGATCATCTTGGAAACGAACCTCCCTGTGGTCAAAGATCGCCTCCGCCTACTCACCACTGCACGTAACGAGGCACTAGCTGCCCATGAACTTGCTCATCAAACCATGAAAGCTCGGAATTTCCAGAGCTTCACTCCCTTCGCCAAAGGCGACAAAGTCTGGCTAGAAGCCCGAAACCTCAAATGGTCTGTTGCAAACCCCAAATTTGCTCCCAAGCATGAAGGCCCCTTCACAATCACCGCCGTCTTATCCCCCATCACCTACCAACTCCGACTTCCCCAAACGTGGAAGATTCACAATGTGTTTCATGCTTCTCTGTTATCACCCTATCGCAAAAACAGCATACACAGCTGGAACTTCCCTCAACCACCTCTGGAATTAATAGAAGGTGAAGAACACTTCGAAATAGAATGCATCATATGACATCAAGGCCACCCATCAGCATGCCACTATCTGATCCACTGGAAAGGATACTCCGCAGAAGAAGACTCCTGGCTCCCTGAAACGGAACTTCAATCAGCCCTCGAAATCCTCACTGCCTATAAGAAATCCCACTGCTCTGCGTTTCCCCCCAAACACAACTAACCACCCACCATCACAACCACCGACATGTCTGCCCCACCCACTTACTCTTCTGCCACCGATATCGCCAATATCACCATCCCCGTCTTTGGTTGTCGCTTGGCCAATGTATCGGAAGATAATGATACCCTCCTCTCCCTCATGCTCTCTGACCCCGGTTATGCCCTCCACCTTGACTGAGTCCTCGACACCAACTCCCCCCTTGACCGGCTAGTCCGTGCTCATGGCCACACCCTGGTCCTCAGAACATTCCTCGAGTACGCCCTGTCCTTAAGTGAAGAATCCCCTGCCCCAGACATGGCACTTGCCATAACCATTGTCCACACTAACCTAGTGCAACTCAAGAATCATATTGTAGCTGCAATGAACCAGCTCTCCATGATAGATCTTCTCAGGGATATCGACCAGGTACTCCAAGCCCACTCCTCCACTACCATCACCCTACCCCCACTCCCTGGCCTCCCCCTCCCCGTACAGCCACCCCGCCCCCATACTCTGTACCCTACCACCCCCTCTGCATCATCCAGATCTCTCATTGGGGCCGAACTTGCCGCCCACCAAGCCACCGACCCCCGTTCTCACCCTAACCTGGAACTCCTGGAACTTATGCACACCCAAACTGACCCCATCCTCCCTCGCTCCCACACTCATTTCGAAGACACATGTTTCCTGTGTCATTGTTTAGGTCATCAAAGGAAGGATTGTCAACTCTACCAATGCCCCCACTGTGTCACCTGGGCCCCAGGACACCCCCAAAGTCGTTGCCCCCTCCACCACCATCCAAACCGCCGAACCTCCCATTCCTCATCCTCGTCCTCCTCCAACTGCCGTTCTTGTCATATGTCTTTTGATTCCACCCTTCCTGTCCACCCAGAACCATCTGACACTGGAGCTACTATCACCCCATTCACCTTCCTCCCTGACAGAGGATTGACCTCCGCTGAAACCTGTAGGCTGTTAGGTCAGCGACCTCCTGTTATGCTTGACTCGGGTAGAGGCGAGTGTAGACTTGGGTACAAGGACGTTGTCGTTGGAAGCGTAAGCTAGACCAGACGCGAAGATGTCTAGAGGCGTTGGCCTGACTAGAAAGACTGGGAAAGGGGTGAGGCGAAGGGTCGAGGAGGTCGGCTAGGTGAACAACGAGATGGACTCGTAGTAGGCAATCAGCTTGGTGTATTCCCAAGTAGAAATAGCTTAAGGGCTACATGTGCATGCGACCGGTATTTAAGTGAAGTGAAAATGCGCACGGACCAAGGATAAGAAAGGAAGCTATTGCTAGGATAGGAAAGGAACGTTGTGGAACAACGTCGAAGAATCATGACTAAGTAAGAGAGGAAAACGCCATAGGTAGGAAGGAAACGATGACTATGAAGTGATGAGTAATATCGGCCGATGGACGGGAGAGGGGGTCATCGTAGAGGAAAAGGAAATAGCGTCCGTGAGAAGAAGAGAGAAAAGAGGAGCGAATTGTAACACCTCCTACCCCTCCCTTTGCTCCCCAACCCACAGAAGACATTGAGGATGACACAGCAGACCCCATCTCAGACTACAGCAACTATCACGACTTCCACAATGCAAAGGCATGTGCAAATATGTGTGATTCCCCCAGAGGGCACAGCCTTGACGACTTCTAGTAGTCCTCGTGGCTACTTCAGATATAATAGGGGGGTAATGTTACGATTCGCCCCTTTCTTTTCTATCTTCCCATGGACACCGTTTCCTTTTCCTCTATGATGACTCACTTCCCACACATCAGCCAATTACTCATCACTTGCCAGTCATTGTTTCCTCTTACCCAGTAGCGTTTCTCCCTCTACTTAGTCATATCTCTTTGATGTTGTTCTATAATGTTCCTTTCCTATCTTGACAATAGTTTCCTTTCTCATCCTTGGTCTGTGTGCTTTTCCTTCCCTTTAAAATACTGGACACATGCACATGTAAAACCTAAGCTATTTCTACTTGGCAATACACCAAGCTGATTGCCTACTTCGAGTCCGTCTCATCATTCGCCTAGCTGCCTTCCTCGACGCCTCATTCTCCTAAGCTTTGTACCCCTTATTCCAGTCAGGTCTACACCTCTGGGTATCCCTGTGTCTAGTCAAGCCTGTGCTTCTAACGACAACGTCTCCCTAGCCAAGTCTACGCTCGCCTCTACCCAAGTCAAGCGTAACACTACCAACCTCACCAACCTCACCATCCCTGTATTCAGTCATCACCTGGCCAATGTATCTGAGGACAACAATGTCCTCTTGTTTCTCATGCTCTTAGACCTGGGCTATGCCCTCCATCTCAATAGAGTCTTTGACACCAACTTCCCTTTAGACCAGCTGGTCCATGCCCATGGCCACACTCTGGTACTTGAATCTTTTCTCACATACATCCTCTCCCTTGGTGAAGAATCCCCCACCCACAACATGGCCTTAGCTGTAACTGTTGCCTGCACCAATCTGGTGCAACTCAAGAATCACATCATTGCTGCCCTAAATCAGCTCTCCATGATAGACCTCTGCAAGGATATTGATCAAGTACTCCAAGCCTGCACCTCTGCTGCTGTCACTCTCCCACCACCTCCCAACCTCCCTCTCCTGATCCACCCACCCTGTTCCCACACTTCTTACCCTGCCACCCTGTTAGCATCATTGGAACCCCTAAATGCTGCCAAACTCACCACCCTTGAATCAACAGACCCCTGCCCACATCCTCACCTCAAAATCCCAGATCTCATGTGCACCCAGAATGACCCTGTCCTTCCTCACTCCCATGCCTGCTTCAACAATACATGCTTTGTGTGCCATCATCTAGGACATCTTCAGAAGGATTGCCATCTTTACCAATGCCCTCAATGCCACACCTGGGCCCCAGGCCATATCCAAAGTTGCTGCCCTCTCTGCCATCACCAGAATTGCTGTTCTTTCAAGTTCTCCTCATCATCATCATCCAACCATTGGTTCCACCAAATCTCCCTCAGGTCTACACTTCCAGTAGACTATGAACCATCCAACACTGGAGCTACAGTCACCCCCTTCATCCTCCTCCCTGAATAAGGATTGACCTTTGCTGAAACCCATAGACTGTTAGGTCAGCGACCCCCCACCCCACCTTTTGCTCTCCAACCCATGACCAATGCTGATGATGACACCACCAACCCCATCTCAGACTATGGTAACTACCATGACTTCCATGACACTGAGGCATGCGCCAATATGTGCAGATCTCCTGGGGGAAGAGATCTCAATAATTCTTGTGGCTATTTCGGACATAACAGGGGGGTAATGTTATGATTCACCCCTTTTCTTTTTCTATCATGGACATTGTTTCCTTTCCTTTACAATGACTTACTTTCCTTACATCAGCTGGTTTGACTCATCACTTCCTAGTTATCATTTCCCTCCACTCAATGGTGCTTTTCCCTTACTCTTAGTCACATTTCTTTGACATTGTTCCACAATGTTCTTTTCCTATCCTGGTGATACTTTCCTTTCGCATTCTTGGTTTATGCACTTTTCCATTTCCTTTAAATACCAGTCACATGCACATGTACACCTCAAGCTAGTTCTATCTGGACTTATCTAGTAATCCACTTAGTTTTACAATATTCAACCTGTTTGATTGTTCAGCTAGTCTCATCCTCCACAACCCCTTTCATCCTTACTCCCAAGTCAAGCCTATGCTTTTTATACATTCCATATTCTTGTCAGACCCATGCCTTTGAAATATTGTCCTTTATCTCCAGGTCTATGCTTGCCCCTACCCAGGTCAAGTGTAACAGTTTGTACCTGATATCAATGAATAGATTGAGACAAGCCATTGATATTATCCTGAATGACTTTTTTGGGCCACAAACTCTCATTCCTTCTGGATGAAAAAAGTTGACATGCAATACAAATGCATACTACCCTTCATCACCTCTGTCAACAAATAGATTTCCTGGAGTTGGCCCATGAAATTCTCACAAAAATTGAGCCTTGAAGGGATGTTTGATGAATCAGGATGAAGATCCAGATAGAGATGCAACAAGATCATCACAAGATTGATTCATAAGGTTTTTAATGTCATGTCAGGCAAGGAGGCTGGCAAGATAGTCATTGAAGTCATAGTAGATAAAAGTCTTCTTCAAAACATGTCCACCAGTTGCATATATTTCAAGCAATAGTTCCCCACATTTGGTTTCTGGAGTTGGGCAGTGAGTTCAAGTCTCTGGATAGACTGGCATATCAGAATCAAAAGAGTATATTGGCACATAGGTACAATGACATGCACAAGTAGCATAGATGATTATCTTATAGTTAAAATTGAATTTTGTAAGGGCACTCTCAATTGTAGTTGGTATTTGCTGGATAATGTTTTCACAGGATAGACTGAGGGTGCCATCAGGCTGTTGGAGTGCCAAGTAGACCAACAAAGACAGGGCATTGAGAATAAAGTTGGCACCACACTCATTGATGCCCATTATAATGCTACAAACTAGCCTGATCATGAGCATAACCTGCATGACAATACTTATGCATTCAACAGGGCTATGGTATTGCTCATCTTTAAGATGTTCATCAGATACTGGGACTGATATAACATATAAAAGATGCTTATCAGTACAAAACATGATGAAATCAAGGAATTTGGTGAAAGGTATCCAAGTCCTTAATTGCAGCTCAAGGTCAAGCTGATCCAGGATCCAAGTGACCTTATCTTTACAACACTTAACAATGACTGTGCTTTATCTAATTTCCTTCAAAGCACAATGAAGGACTATAAGTTCATCCTAAACAATCACAAGCATTTTGTCAGATGGTTTCAAGAGAAGGTGGAAACACTTCTGGGCATGATTATTGATGTTATATATTAGTTCTAGTGCCTTGACTGAGTGCCAGTTTTTATCTCTTTTGGATTGAACATGTTCAATTCTCAAAGAATAGTAGTCAATGGGGGAAGGGAAAGGGGCTTGAGTGTTAAAGGCAAGATCAGTGAGATTGTTGGCAATTAAATAGGGACCAGCCTCAAGTGTGTTGTCTAAATCAATAGAGTAATCAATGACTTAGAGGCAATAGAGATGGGTGGGCAGTTCAAACCATGTTTGGGTGTGTTTCATGAATTCTGATGTCATAAATCGCATCTTAAGGCTTGTGGGTTGGGAGAGCAGAGAGTAAGGTGGCAAAAACTGTTAGCAATGTCAAAGATTAGGAATGGATCAGGTGAGCTGGCAATAATTTGACTGCTAGGCCCAGTAGTTTGATATATGGCATGTGATTTCCACAATTTGATGGAACTGCCATTTGAATTAGGTCCATTGTCTGTGAGTATTATGCCAAAGGGGTGTATAGCCAGATTATTGACATGAATTGAATTCTTGGTGATTGAACACTGTGAGGTGGTTGGTGTATATAAATAAGATAGATTACCTGATTGTTTATCAACATGAATCAATTCCTTGTTGACTAAACACTTTGAGGTGGTTGATGTACATGAGTGTAAAAGTTTACTTGACTGCTGATTTTTGACACAGTTCAGGTGAATAGGAATAGCCTTAGCATCCATAAGGATGCCTCTGATATTGGTTGCAATACACTTCTTGCATGTATAATGCTTGAGCACAGAATGTAAAGGAGGCATGCAGCCTATAAATGTTCATCATCAGATTAAATCCTGGACCTTTTGATAGGCTTACTTGATGCAACAATGAAGAGAAGAAACAAGTTGAGCTGAGATTGGTTTTTCAAGAAACAAAAAGGATGTGTGCTTGAGGAATAAAATGAAACAGCTTATGTGCAGGTAGAAATGCACCAATTCAGGTTGCATGCTTTAAATGCATGCCTCTTGTTCCTAATGTGACATCCTGTAATGATCAGATATGACTACATGATAATGCTTATCTTATTTCTAATTTGATCACAAGGTCAGGAAAACAAGGTTGCCAACTTGCATTGCACAAGCATATAGATAGCTCTAGTACATGTATATCATAGGTAAATGATCATTTGCTCTGTAGTATCTGAATCTGAGTCAGTAGTCAAAACTACCTATGGTATAGCATCAGAAGAACCTTGCACCTCCAGTTTCTTGGTGCTATTATGACTGATCTACCTATCCATTCCATCCAAGTTCTTGTGCATAACATCCTTCATGTGGTCCATCAATTGTATTGCAAATATATGAAGAGCATTCTGGTCACCAGTTCTGAGGTTGTTGACAAAAACTTTAAAAAACAGGGGCTGAGTTGGATGTCCATGGGTGGGTATCTATGTCACTTGCAGTAAATGACACCATTGCTCAGAAATCTAAAGAATGTCCATTGCCCATGCTAGTACATGTATATACTATGATTGTGTGAGCATTAAACTTTCACATTGTATGCACTTGATGTTATACTTGGCCCAGATAGAGACAAGCATAAATCTAGGAGATAAAGGGTAATGCTGGCTAGAAGTGTAAGCTTGACTAGGGCATAGAGTATATCTAGAGATGTGGATCTGACCAGGGACAATAGAGATTTAAGAGGTTGATGGAAGCAAAGGATGGACAAGGAATGAGGCTAGCTAAATGACTATTATATACCATTCTCTAGCAAGTCTAACTCTGGACTTCTGATCCAACTCCACACCAACTCTAGGCATTTCTCTTTATCTCCTTGTTATCTGACTCTTGGACCTTTCTGTATCTCCTTTTGTCTATTCTTGTTTTCTGCCTCCATTTTATGTTAACCCCTTTTGTACTAGCTTCACTTTCTGTTCCCCTCTGTTAAGCCTATGCTTGCACAGCTCTGGCTTCCAGCACATATCCCTTCCATCTTATTCAGCTCCCTTATTCTGTTTTACTAATTTGTAATACTCTGGCAACACTTCATTATTCTTCATTCCAGATTACTTACTATTTGTAATACTCTGGTTATTTTTGGTTCCATCTTAAAAATCTAGTACAACTCTGAAAGTATATAAGTTATGTACTTTGCTCTGTATTATCTTAGTTTGAATATCAGCTATAATACCCCCTGTCTCTCCATGTCTGCCTCCTGACTTCCTATTTGATGGACTCTGTCTGCATTCCCTTACCCTTCCACTACACTCCTGTCTTTATGGATCATCTCCACAACCCCTATGATCCACCTCCATACTTCTGCCCCAAAATTAGGACACAACAGTGCATGAGGATGCAACACATAAGTCCTGCACCAAGTCCTATCCCCTTTGACTCTATCCTATGCTAACTTTGACCTTGACCTTCCAATGCCCTCCCAAGGGTTCTAAAAACTTCTAGGTACTCCAAGGAATCTCCAGACTGAATTCCCATGGTCCCTCCAAATCTCTGGACCCCCTAGCATCAGACATTTGACAGACATGCCCCCTATCCCAGAGTTAAAGATAGTGGGAAACCAGTTTATGATAATGATCAAACAAATTGGAAGTTAAGAGACTTGGTAGATTGCAAGGCAAATCTAAGGAGAACTAGCTTGTGGTTACTGGTGTGTGTGACCAGTATTTATATAAAAGGAGAAAGCACATGGACCAAGGACAAAGGTAGAAACTATTATTGAGATAGAAAAGGAACAACATAGAATGTTGTCAAAAAAGTATAACTAAGGATGAGAGAAAAATGTTACTGGTGGATGGAAACACAATAACATGACAAGTGTGAGTAATTGGCCAGTCAGTGGAAGAAATAAATCATTGTGTAGGAAAAGAAAATAGTGTTTATAAAAGGAGATGTAGAAAGGGGCAAATTATAACATTTCCTATCTTCTAGATTCCATACCATTCCTTTTGTTTCTACCAGTAGGAGTTCTGGTATTCTTGTTATGATTTGCCCCTTTTTTCCTTTGTACTCTCATGGACACTGCTTTCTTTCTTCTATGATGACTCCTTTCCTCCACATTGGCCGATCTTGCTCACCACTTCTTAGTCATTGTCTCCTCCACCCTATGGCATTTCTTTCTCATGTTTAGTCATATCCCTTCGACGTTGTTTCACAACATTCCTTTCCTATCTCAACCATAGTTTCCTTTTACTTACCTGATACGTGCGCTTTCCCCCTTTCTTTAAATACTGGTTGCACATATACATGTACTCTAAGCTATTTCTACTTGGGAATACACCAAGCTGATTGCCTACAATGAGTCTGTCTCGTCGTTCGCCTAGCTACTCTCCTTGACCTCTTCCCTCCTTGTTACCAACTTGCATTACTTCTATACTAGTCAGGCCCACACCTCTAGGATAATTCCATGTCCAGTCAAGCCTACATTTCTGGTCATTGCACATGTCACCCAAGTCTACACTTGCCCTTACCTGGGTCAAGCGTAACAATTCTCTTCTTCTTTCATTTCTCATGAATAGCTTATTTCCTTAGCTGTCACTTTATGATGGCCTTGTATTCTCTCTATCTCACATAGTCTGTAGTGATATGACTCAGTCCACAGCCCCTTTTATGTGATTCCATTGCATTTTGCTGCTTACATACATACCACTCAGGTATTTATACCATTGCTGCATGTACACCATTCTTGATCTATACAATGCAAGTGTACTTCTAGTCTCATTCCCTCTGAACTTTTGTGAGCATTTGTGTGCTCTTGAGTTACTCTGTCTGTGCTGAGGCATCCCTTCTTGTATACATCCTGTTATGATTTTTTCTTTCCTTGTTACACTTGTCATCTCTGTATTACTTAGCCTATTCCAGTGACATGTTGGACACTTATTTCTTTCAGCCAGTTACTACCATACCTGTATTCCCTATCCTCCAATAGCCATTTGCACACTAACCGGCTTCTTTCCATTTATTCCTGCTTATCTCTTATTATAGACACTTTGTCATGAATATTCTACAACATTCCATGACCTTCCATTCTTGCTTATGTCATCTTCATTTCCCCTTAGTATATAACTCTGCCTGTCCTGTACTACACTGAGCAACAAAACTGTTGCAATATTGGCAACAATTGTAATGATTGATTAATATCTCATGATACATTGAAGCTAGACCTACAAATCTAGGTATTATTAGAAAGCCATTATAAAGGGCTTTCCAAAAATATATACATTGCTTATGTAATTCATTCACAGTAATGAAATATTCAACAATTAGTAACAGGTACTCATTGCAACAGTTTTGTTGCTGAATATATACTATTAGAAGTTAATAGGAAGTGTATCCTCCATTTGCCTTGATGACCTTAGCTACCCTTCTAGGCATGCTTTTAATCAACTTCTGACACTCCTCCACATCAATCTTCTCCCATTCTACCTGTACACACTTTCAAAGTTCCACAATTCCCTTTGGTGGCTCTGGATACTCTGCCAGCCTTCTTTTGAGAAAAAACCATAGGTGTTCTATGGGATTAAGGTCTGGAAATTGGACAGGCCATACCATAACCTCATATTCATGCTCAACAAACCCACTCCTTGGCCCTTTTACTGGTATGTTTGGGGTCATTGTCTTGCTGAAAAATAATATCCTCTGAAGTTTTCTTATAAAATTCCAAGATTTGTTGAAGCTTCTCTTCTAGAATCTGTATATAGAGGTTAGTATCCATCCTACCATCAATCGTGCAAGCCATTCCAACACCATTCCAAGTCATACAGCCCCACATCATCAAGAATCCTTCCTCAAACTTCACTATTTCTGCCACCAGCCTATCACTGAGACCCTCTCCTGCCTTTTTCCATGCCCACTTTTTGCCATCTGAGCCTATGTGATTGATCTTGGTTTCATCTGACCATATAACTCTTTTCCAGTCCTCCACAGTCCAATCTCTATGGCTAAAAGCAAAGTCTATTCTTGCCTTCTTATGATGCTTGGTAAGGAGAGGGCATTTTTTCTTCACCACAGCCTTCATACCAGCTTTTTTCAAGTGTCTGCAGATGGTCTGGGAAGAGATGGACTGGTTCTTCACATCCTGAAGAGTTCTGGTCACCTGAACAGCATTTTCAGCTTTGCCAGTTCCAATAAGCCAAATAGCATGATGCATATCAGTGGGAGTTATGATAGAAGGGTGACCACCAGAGGACTTGACAAGGTTAGGACAAAGTTTGGAGTGAATTCTACTGATGGTAGAGTGGTTTACACTAGTAGCAAGGGAAATTTGATGAGTGGATTGACCCAAATCCAAAAGAGTAAGGATTTGATTGGTATTATCAATAGAGAGTGATTTCATGATAATGGAAGTGAACAAAGAGTGGTGTTATGGTTTATTTGTATCATGTTGAACTTATTGTACATCACATGACTTACTGCTTATATAATAATGTGTCAGAATGTACTAATTTGATACTTTACTAACTCAGCAACAAAACTGTTGCAATGAGTACCTGTTACTAATTGTTGAATATTTCATTCATTACTTGCCTTCAAGTCTTACAAGACTATGCTCGCCCTTTCCCAGGTCAAGTGTAACACACCCTTTGTTACCCCTTTGAGTATACCTTTGGATTGAATGTCAATCTTCCTCAACATTTCAGACCTCTTTGTATACACTTCATATAATACTAGCAAAACCTTATTTGACTAGTGAATGCCATGAGTGCACTGCCCTCAATTAACCAATAGTGGGGGGTAAATGGTGACACAATCCATGTATGTAGTCCATTTCTATTTCTCTTATTTATTATATTGCATTGAAATTTATAGCTCTCAAATGCCATTGGTGCATCAACCATCTCTGCCATTAACATAATCATTTCAGCCATTTCATGCAAACATTATGTGTAATATTTCCCATGCTCATGCTAGCTATCTGATGATCTTCCACCACTGATGTTGACAGTTATCTTTTCACAAATGAGTTGCAAGTGTTGTATGTGCTTTCCAAAGCTATTCAAGCTTATAGAGAAATGTAGCCCAAAGTATCTTTCTGAGACTAATATTGCACCCCATAGTGTTACATTGTAGAGGGTGAGACTGTTTGAGGCTCCTTAGATAAGTTGATTATTATTTTCTCTGTTCCATCAACTCTCATCTAGAACATTATGCTTACCTTCACACTTGGCACACTTTGCAGTTCCACCAATTGGTTCCCACTGATTGCAAAAGATATAAAGATTGGGTGAAATCTTTAAACATATATTGTATTCATTATCCATCTATGCCATGAATGTATCAGTGACACAAGTTGTTCCTGCTGTTTTCCTTCCTTCAGTTGCTGCTTAGCACTATGGTAGTGATCTTGTTATTTACACCCAATATATTGGACAAACAGTTACTATAGCATAGTATATTTCATTTTTTCACTTGTATAATTTGCACTGATACTTTTGACAGTCTTATTGGCAAGGACAGTTATTGTATTGTTCTAAATGGTGTTTTTTTATGGTTGTAGTGCCAGTTCCTATTTATTGAATGTTTTTGTAAACTAATATCCAGAATATCAACCCTGGCTTATTTCATTGACAAATACAACACTCACCATATAGTTGTATACTGCCATCATGTTATTGATGTATGTGGTTTCTATTGTCTATTGTGGCTAACTTTGTGTTGTAATGAACTAACATGCTGATATCAAGTGGATCTTGACAAAATCTACCAAATGACATTGTTTGAGTCATTTTATGATCACATCCTGACAAATGGTATGTTATTCTTCCAATATCTAATCTAATCTAACTTTCATATCTCAAGAGTGCCTTTCTGATATGGCTTGACTAATTAGCTCCTGAAATAAACAGGTTTTTCACAATGGTACTCTACTTCAGCAATAGGCATTACTTTACATTGGCTACTGTGGTAATCATGTGCTAACCTATGATGGTGTTCAGCAATTGTATAATGAAGCACCATGTTGGTTGCAGTACACAACATATGTGTGACATTATCAAATTAGTATGTTCTATAGCAGAATATTAATGTAATCATTAAATACTTTATAGGTTGAAGGGGACAGAGTTCCCATTATACATTAGTCTTTCAAAGTTTACATACTGAAAGAGAGCAGAATGCACTTGCTGTTATGATTGGCCCAGATAGGAATGAGTGTGGACTTGGATACTAAAGGTGATGTTGACTAGAGGCATAGGCTTGACTAGAACACAAGATAAGGCCTAGAGGTGTTGGCCTAGGGTTTTTAGATGTGATGAGATAATGTGGACTAGAGAGGACAGGGACAGCTAAGAGTAAGGCTAGCTGAGTGACCAGATGGACTGGAAGTTCAAAGGCTACAAGTGTATTCCAAAGGAAAACTAAGTAGAACTAGCTTAAGTTACAGTGGCAGGTGCAACTAGTATTTATACAAATGGGAAATGTGCATGGACCAAGAATGAAAAAGGAAACTATCATCAAGATAGGAAAGAAACAGCGAATAATGCTATTAAGAAACAATGACTAAGAGTAAGAGGGAAACATATGTGGCTGGAGAAAATATAATATTGAAGTAAGTGTAACTAATCAGCTGATGGATAAGGAATGAATCATCATAAGGAAAAAGGAAATAGTGTTCATGAGAAGAAAGAAAAGGAGTAAGTTGTAACACTTGCCAATTTAGCCATGGATAGGGGTCTTGTGTATTACAATGCCATTGGACTAAGTAGAGCACTATAATGGATATGGAGATATGTTTATGGGAAGAATATTGAGGGGGCATATTCTTGGTTGCTGTTGTTACTAAAGATAATCTTATATATATCAGACATTGTTACAAATTCTTTTTCCATGTGAATTTATTTTCATGGTTTCTAGGGGTCTTTTTAGGTCTTATCCAGCATCAAGTTGCTTGCTTTGGTTAATGTCACTTTCCCTGGCTAAAGTCAGCTAGAGTAAATATTGATCTCATTTGAAAGTCACATGCTATGACATACTAGCCTGAGACCCCCTTAAAAAACACCATATTGCCATTTCAACAACAGTAATGAGGCAGTTGCATGCCACCACCAGCATAACAGCAAGAATGGCAAGGATAACACAAGCACACATCCACTACAGTGACAAGAGCAAGGGGTGCCACAAGCAGTGCAACAGTAACAATGGTGAGGGTGATGTGAATGCATACCACCACCAGCATGGCAACAACAATGGTGAGGGGAACACAAGCATATGCCATCACCAGCATAATAGTGGCAATAGTAAGGGAACACAAGCATATGCCACCACCAGCATAATAGCAGCAATGGTAAAAAAGACATGAGTGTGTGCCATTACTAGCATAACAGCAGCAATAATGAGGGGACACAAGTGATGCCACCATTAGTATGGTGGTGACAATAGCATGGGTGATATTGTCATTATTGTTACCATCAATCTCTTGCTATGTATCATAGTTATTGTCAGAGATTAACTCCAACAGTTGTCTAGTAGATCCAGTACCATATGGAACCCACTTTCACTCCAGAATCCATTTTCACCTCAGAACTATAAGTATACATTGGAGTTACTAAAAGTGATTACATGTTATCAAATCCAACCTTCTCAGGTTTGGTATGCCTTCTCTTTTATTTCATCATATCACTTCACCACATATCATATCACCTGCTTTTTTTTCTTTTTTTAATCATTGATTCACCTAACATATCTCCTCACCCTATGCTTGACTCCAGACAGGACTTTCTGGAATTAAGCCCACCTTTGTCTTCACCTGTATTTAAGCTTGGACTCTCCTTTTCCTTACCTTAGTTATGTTTTACTCTTGTAAGCATAAAACTGAGGTGAGTTACTTAGTTTCATTTCTTTTTTATTTATACCTAGCTAATTTATATAGTTTGCTGTATTGCCACTGCTATAGATTCCAACAGTTATATTTTGTAGTACTAATAATATGTTATGATTGGCCCTTCTCTCTCTCTCTCTTCTCTTAAACACTGTTTT
>JBBPTZ010000359.1:0-24849 GCA_038094315.1 Phylloporus cf. tubipes | reverse complement strand
ACTAGGCGTGCCCGAGGTCCTCCCGACTCATATCACCAAATCTAGGACCGATGTTGATGCGTTGCTGACCTAAGTTGATGCGCTGATGGCTCAAGTTAGCGCGGTTGTCCGGCTTTCCATAAACGTTCACCGTCTGGCAAGCTTCTATTTCCAGGCAAGTCGCAGGGTGTTACTAACAGTCATCACCCCGGGGCTCAACCGCTGGCTAGATCTCGTTCAAGCCACTTGCCCACTTTGAGTGGAGCCCTACGACGAGGCGATCTTATCCGGGATAAAGCACTCGCGTAAATCGTAGGACATCATTACGTCGACCTACCAACCACTTTTGGTCATCATTATTGTTTCTCGGATTAAGAACGTTTCCATGATCCCCGGGCTTGAAGCTTGCTAATTCGGTCGAAGCGAACTGGAGCGGTCCGTTGATCTCAGGACCATCTGCGAAGCGGCGCTCCATCCGATTCCTGGAAGAGACCGCTCTGCGCACGCGAGGTTGCCAATGGTCACTGGCACCCGTCACGGTACTTGCACGAGGAAGTACTCCTACAGCTCGATAACACGTATAACCATAGGCATTCATCGAGCTCGGACAGAAAGCTCGCTAGATTCGGCTACCACAACGTACATACATACATCCAATCAATTTTTCTTTCTTTCCAACAAGTCATTGGCTAGCTCAAGCAGCGAACTAGGGCGTTTACTAGTTGACCAAATCGAAGATCCACATCGTGTTCAATTGCCCACTTGGAATGTTAAGCACGATCTGTAAAGAACGAGTATGAGAGATACTCGTTCACCAAGATGCTGCAAAACGCATATCAATACCTGCTGGCACTCTGCACCACAAGGGTCCGGGAGTTCCCAAAGCAATTCGCTGTCTGGAGATTTGATGCTGGGGAAAACTCGACGTCAGCAGAAGTAGATAAAAGCGGTTGATGTAAAACTCACTAGAATTTACCCGGCTCAGCTGCTTCGATGACCCAGGCAATGAAGGTTGTGGAACAGATGAGTCCACCACCCTAGATGCGTCAGATCGCAGTCAGCTCCGTACGTTCGATATCGTTCCGTGCCCAGTACACGTACTGGGTTCAGGTCTCGACTCAGGTAGGTTCCGGGTTTGGAAACGCTCTCGATGGCAAACTGATTTTTTCCAGGTCCTTTGTGTATTACCTTCCACTGTCGAACCCGTAAGTCAAGTCCCCAACATACAAAGAACAGCACAAACCTCGCTGGAACAATCTTTGCAAGCGTAGATTTTTCCGGATACACAAGTGACGATGTAATCAGTGTATTCGGCGTTCCGAATGACATAGGCATTGTCAGTGTTGAGGGTAGTCATTGTGGTTGAGACGTAGGTGGCAGGGTTGGGACTGGGAGGCGTTCATTTATACGTTTGCGCAGCCGGGGCTGCTAGCTAAAGTGAGTAACGGTGCGATTTCGCAGGCCGGAGGCGAGATGCTAGCACCCGTGGGGCTTCCATTGCAAGACGTGCCACAGGGCGGTCTTCCAAATCAGTGATAGTACGTTTACCAACACACCACCCCAAGATTCAATGGGCGGAGGAACCTCGTTTCCGAGTACCGGCTGAAGGCCACCTGTCCACTTCAAGCAGAGGGTGCCCTACCACGAGGCGTATTACCACCTGGATAACGAACTCACTGACATGGTAATACGTCACCATCAACTTCCCGGCCATCTTTGGGTGTTACCGAGATCAATTCAAGCCATCATTTATTTGGTCGAGTCTGTAACTGTCAATAAGTGCTGCATGGGGCTAGGGGGCCGCTCGGTCCATCGTTGAACCGAAAGATGAAAACGATTCCACGTTGTAACAATCAAAGTCCAGCTGGAATGGAATCATTTCGAGTCATCCAGCATGAAGTACCCTAAGATCTTGAGCGCCGATATAGTGGAACGTACGACGAGCCTGGAATATTCTCATAACGACCACCTTGAATTAATTTGTTTGACTGCTTGGTCAAGATCACATCGTGCGTACTAGATTGATCAAATACTCACATCAAAGTGATTTACCCCATGTTGTCTCCGCCAGGTAACGAAAAAGGTTAGATGATATTCTATTCGGTACCCACATTCGGATGGAGACTCCATCGACCTCTTTGAACCATACGCAAGTGAAGCGAACTGGGGCTGAAAGAACACCTCCAGCGAGCTCGCTGGGTTCTGTCGATTTCCGTCTGTCTACTTAGGTCCGAGAGTTTACTCCTTTATGATCCCTGGTTGGGAAGCTTCTGGGCGTTCCGACGAGATCCATGATATTATGTGGCCGGTGGAGGGTTGCAGAGAAGCAAGGATGGCGCAATTGAACGTGTTGTTTTGAAGTTTGGCGGCGCAGTGGAAGTCAAGTTTGCGGGGAAACACAGCCCCAGGGTCACCTGTGCAGTGGGCGGCGCCTGTCCGCAACTCCAGCGATTACGCGTAACGCTGCTATATCGCGTTGACAATGACCAGTACGTGCTCATAGATGGTGTGTATTGGTACTGAATTTTGAACAAGAACAAGACATGCCCATTGAAATCAACCTTGGGACAAAGTTACGGGCAGTGACGTTCTCGCCAAATGGCGAGCATCTTTTCAGCGGCGGTGAAAAGGGAGTTGCCGTGTGGCGAGTGGAAGATGGCGAGCAAATTGCAGCGCTGAATGTGAAGAGTGTCTGGAGCATCGCTGTATCCGACGACGGCAGATGGCTTGCAGCAGGGACGTTGTGGGGCGACGTGCATGTGTGGGACGCACACTCTCTCGAACAGGTCTTCAACGTGAAGCACTCCGAGGACGAGCGCGCCATCCATGGCGTCGATTTTTCGCCAGATTCGATGCAACTCGTCGTTGTATCGAACAATCCTATGGCGTCCGTCTTGGACATTGGGACACACGGCGTATTGTTGACATTCCTCCACGAGGGGCCGGTGATCGCAGGGAAATACTCGCCGCAGGGTGAACGAATCGCAACAGCCACCTATAACGAAGCCGTTCGGGTCTGGGACAGCAACAGCGGCCAATTGCTCGTGCGCATACCCATAGCAGTCACACCGTACTGCAACAAAGGCCTTTTCTGGTTCAAAAATGACCTACTTGTTGTATCCGGCAGCGAAATCAAGAAATTCGAGTCAACCACAGGGTCAACTGTCTCGGAGTGGCAGGTTTCCGGCAGCAACAGCGATTCGTGCATCATTCTACCAAAGCCCGAGAAATTTATCGTATACTCTACAGGATGTACCGCCACATTTTGGGACGTGTCAACATACACGGAACATGGTCAAATTCAACACCCTCAAGATATACGCTCAATCACGGTGTCACCAGACCACCAGCTCATCGCGACCGGTGGAATTGACGGGACAATCATCATTCGAAGTATATATCGTATCATTGCAAGTACCGTGTGCCATGGCATGCCTGGCGACTTAACCCTAACCTGCGCCTGTTAGGCATCTTTTCCAGTGCAAGAACGAGCTGACGAGCACTCAGGCCATGACAACAGCCTACCGGTACGAGATTGCCTTCTTGCAATCAGCAGTACACTGACTATGTACTTCAGGAAAAACAAGAACCTGCGAAGTCTGACAACTCGCGCAAGGTGTGTCATGGCAGATGCAAACAACTTGAACGTCGAGACTCATTCCGTCTTCCTCATTGACACTTCGTGTTAGGCATCTGGGGCGCAACCAGCTTCCATCGAGGCTGGGTCAAAAAGCGATGGCGACGAAAGGGATCTCTTCGATGTATGTATTACTGTCCCTTGCGAAGCGAGCTCTCATTATCGTACAGGTCGAATTACCGTCTAGCACCCCGGCTCCACTGTTCGACTATGACGAGGTGGGTGATCATCACATTTTCTTTTTATCTGCACGTGTCGATACTACCAGGAGCCACTATCTCCAGCAGCCTCTACCCACTCTCCCGAGGTTAATGTACTGCCGCCGGGCCCATCCCATTTTGCACCACAATTATCAGGTATCCAGCTGGTCTCCTCCCCGCCAGAAGCATCACTGGAGAAACATTCTGATCCGACACGATTACCTTCCCGCCTCCTGAAGGTTAAAAAGTGGTTGCCAAAGCTGAAGAACAGCAAGCAGCTGGCCGCGGATAAGCCCAGTCGACGCTCCCATCCATCCAGCCCGGCCGATTCTCGACCTCACAGCCGGTCACTAAGGAGGACGAACGTTGTCAACGAGGGACCTTCGACGATGGCCGCGGGAAAACGTCAGCGAGTGAGTGTGTTCATTGTATAGGTGAATAAGTTCGGTGCCGAGTCTGACACATCCTAGCGAGTGGAAGTGAGATTCACTCCCAAACCAAAGGCTGATCGTTCGTCGGGTTTCTTCGCGCGGCGACATAAACCGCCTACAAAGAACGCAGCTGCTAATCATCCAAATAAAAATGTCTCTAATAATTCCTCGCAAGGAGCACAAGGAGTTACGAATTCAAAAGAAGCAGATTCGGTGTGTTCTTTCTCTGGTGATTGTAAATCTTTTCGTGACCGTCATTTCCGATTAGTCTCAGCAAGCGAATGATGGATCGACACCCCCAAGCGGGAGCATCCATATCAATGATACCTCTCGCAGCCAACAAGGCGTCCCAGACTCAAAAGAAGCGGACCCGGTGCGTGCCTCCGGTAGCGACCCCGTCATGACTGCCCAACTCCTACTAGGTGCAGCAAGCGAACGAAGGATCCGAACCTTCTATCGGAAGTGTTCGCGTCACGGTGCGCATGCTTTTTGTGTCGACTCGTGCGATCGGACTCAATGTCGTTTAGCATCTGAGATCAGGAAAAATGACTGTGGCACTCACGTTGCCGGAATGGATGTCATTTTTGTGTTGTAGACCAGGTGTTGGGGACGGTAACCATTAGCCGATGCGTTCGATTAGCCTTGCTTGGAGCGTATGCAACACATGGAGAGACTACTTACCAGGAGACGTGGTGTGCCTCCTGAGTCCATGCCATCACATATTCGGCGACTGGGAAACATCAGGTCACGCTCGTTTCGCGTGGCGCACTAACTTGAGAGTGGAGTGTTTTTGCAGTCGCCCAACACCGATGGCCCATGCTACGAAACGATCGTCATCGAATCAGGCTCTCACTTGAAGCACAGGTACGAACAAAAAGTCGTGCTACGGTGTGACGGCGCCCAAGATATACCGTCGTCGTTGGTGTGAGGGTTCAACGGATATTTATCAGCGTTTACTGTTGGCGTACCAACCTCGCTGGGGGTGAAGCACTTGCACTTAGGCGTCGGGCTCCTTCCCATTTGGGAAAAACGGTCTGTTTGAGTACTAGGTGAGCGGTGGCGACTGCCATCTGACAGTCCAGTTCCGGGATTCGAACAACACCACAAGTCATCGAGACACGCATCAGGAGCATGTTGCCCGCGTATGGTGGACCTTCATCTTGCCTGACATATGCAAACATGGACAAAAGGTGAGTCACGGAGCAAGATATGCCCGTGTGCCATGGCATGAATGGTCCAACAGACAGTGTGGGCCATTAAATTCACTGTGTCACACTATTGAATCTCACTGTACCTCCATCCTGTAAAGTGGTCACATCCTTCTAATTTGGCCTCTGATACGGACAAGCGGTGTATGCTTTTTCGTCAAGCAGGTCGTCTCGGGACAGATCCTTCTGCAACAGACACATTCCATTCCATTCGTACATCATACATCACACTGAAAACTCACAAAACGCTGATATATACATTCAATCCCCCCCTTTTTTTTTCTTTTCCTTTTCCATACCTCGATGAGGCCTTTGTCTTCAGAAATGAACTTGGCCACCGTGCATTCAGACAGGACTGAAGGTCCACTCCGTGTTAGGCTGCGCGGTGTGCTTGACGAGCACAATCTGTAGAGTGAGAGTGAGAAGTATACATGTGTTGGTGCACACGAAATAATACATTCTCATAGTCTTGACCCTGAGGGAGCTCCCAAACGTACATGGCGTCCGGGGACTGGAGGCTTGACGAACGACGAGCATTACAGGAGGTGGGAGTAAAGGAAGTGGATAGAAAACTCACTAAAAAATGTCCTCACTTGCACTAACCTTGACGACAGTCCAGATGATTGGGTCTGGGCTGTTGGAACCGACGAGCGAAGCACCCTTATGAGATCGAACCACGGTCAGTCGCATGTTGAGATCATCCCGAGTGCACATACAGGGTCCTGAACTGCATAGGCATAGTTGCTAGGAACGGAAACACTCTGGATGGTGATCTGGTTGCCGCCGTCTCCAACGTTTTCCACGGTCCACTACAAAACCAATGAGTAGTGCTTTCTAAAAGGAACACTACAAACCTTGTCGTTCGTGTTCCAGTCATGGTCTGTGTACGCAGAGATTGGACCCTGCGGAACAGCATTGATGAGGTCAGCGACAAAGGTGGGGAATGCCACACTTCGGATCTTGTATGTACCGTTCGGGACGAAAGGCTGAGTAGTCATTGTGAATGGAACCTAGCGAGTGTACTGGTTGCAGGTTGGAACACTCAAGAGGGCTGGGATTTATACATTATCAAAGCACTGCTATCCAAACATGGAGTTGGCATCAAGTGTAACAACCCAGACAGGTGTGTCTGGCTGCGACGAGCATTCCGCTGAAACCACGAGGAAATTTCCAAGTTGGCTATAGGCTTATCAGCGCAGTACCCATTTCAAGTCTGGCATGTGATCCACGCGGAAAGAGAACTCGTTGATAAATGAAAGAGCTCACCATAACTATTTGCAACCATGTATTCAACGGGCTTGGCGTCCTGTTGACATGGGCGCATCGGGTTCGTTGTATGTATCTCTGTTTCTCAGACCCGTTCATCCACCGTGAATAACTCGAAACCTTGACGGCCAACCAATTCGCAAGAACCGGAACTTGAATGTACTAACCAACTATCTAATAGGGTTTCTTGGTGAGGAGTGTCAGAGGCTGCTCGCTGCTGGAAGCAGTCGAAAGGGAAATTGTTGGCACTTATGGTGTGATGTCTCGTCAGAATTCGGATGCTGAGAGTCCTGGTTGAATTCGACCAACACGGGAACTTCCCATCTGGCGCATGCTTGATTTACGTAGCATTCCACCCGAGATTGTTCGGTCGAACGAGTACGGTTCGGATCCGAACAATCCTGCGAGTTCGCCGTCAACGTATGCGGCTAGACTGTTAGCAAATATATGGGCGGTGCCTGCAGGAGAAGTCAGAGACCAGTCAGTGAGCGACGGTGAAGTCCTTCCAATTTCAGCTGGTTCTCGTTCTCTTCGCTCGTTACTCCTGGTCGAGAAAACTGCCGCTCTTCCGGTACCCCGAAACTTTGCATTGATTTGGGTCATCGATTGAGTTATGGGGTGTCGGTGGTCATTCAAATACTCAAGGTTACCTCGTGTCACGTCCGGAAGGCTGACAAGCCAGGTGATAACAACAACGCCCAACCCATCGCAGGTGGTGCTTGCGAAAGAATCAAGCCATCCGACTGTAAGTCGCACTGGTATGTACGGATGCCACGACTCGGATGTCACCTTTGAAACTGCACCTGCCATATGTAATATCAGTTGGTGGTCGCCACCCTGTGGGCAAACCTTCCATTTTTATGACATCCCGATCCTTGAGGGAGTTCTCTCACCCTAGGCCCATACTGGTGTCGTACGTTTGTTGTACGCAAGGCCTGTCTTGAATCGGAGTAACAAACCTTGTTGCACCTGTGAAACCTAACCTTGCATTTCTGCTTCGTTGGGGTACACGGCCGAACGAAATGAAGCCAAAAGTAGCTTACATCTTGCGCTCGACATATTTCAGTCGGTGCACGCTTCCAACGGGCTCTCTCATCGGCGCAAGGTCAGTCTCCCTTTAGGTTTCCACGCACCAAAAAGAAATGAATCAGAGTCGATGACGAGAAATCCAGAGCAGGGGTTTGCCGGTGACTGTGAAACGGCGATGTGATCGATGGCGTGATACTGACCGTAAACGGAGTTCCCCACAAATGCGGTTCGTAAACACGGGCAAAAAAGAGGATAGGAAGCCGCGGTCTGAATGAGCGTATATTGCTACAAATTGTTGTTAGATAAGTAATGCGGAGTTGCAGCGCAATGCAAGTTTTGACGGTTGAGATGGTATCAGCCATTTTTCCAGGATGGTTCAGAAGGCGTTGGGCGGACTCACCCGGTGAGCACCGTTGTCTGAGTCCAGATGATTTCCGCTTAGATAGCGGTGAGTACGAGCATAGAGCAGAGTGTCACTGTAAGTTTCTAGTTACGAGTTCCAAGGAAGGTCGAACCGGAGCAACCGATATCGAGTGGGCATAGTTCTAGATCACAAAGCCATGAATGCTCATAGCTCCTTTCGATACATTCGTCATCCCAGCCCCAGGCGTTTTCCCATGGCTCTCCTTAACGCCGGACCATGAAGAAATCGTTTTTCAATTTCGTCGTCGACCAATGGTCTGCGGTGCCCCCTGTCGAGAGCGTGGATTTGAGTGGGCGAACAGTCGTCGTCGTCGGTGCCAACACGGGTATCGGGTTCGAAGCGGCGACGCATTTCGCGCGGATGAATTCCTGGGAGGTTGGTGCTTGTGTGTAGCAGCGAGAGCAAGGGGAGGGATGCCGTGCGTTGCGCTGCACGCACTATCTAGCTGATACTCATTTCGTCAAGGGATCGAAAGAGCGACTGGGTACCGGTCGCGCGAGGCGCGGAGGGTCGATCTTGCCGCGTTTGCTTCTGTAGTCGAGTTTGCGGAGAGGTTTCAGCGCGAGGGTGATCGGTTGGATATTTTGGTGATGAACGCCGGCGTGTTGGCGATGGAGTATGAAGAGACGGTCAATGGCTGGGAATCTAGGTTTGGTTTTCGATCGAGCGTCTGCTTGGCTCGCTGAATGCGGACGATAACGGTCTTCAAGTGAACCATCTCGGTACGGCACTCTTGTCACTTCTGCTCGTTCCTGTGTTGGTCGACACGGGTAATCAGTTTGGAAGCACGTCGCTTGGTGATCGTTGCGAGCGACGTGCATTATTGGGCGGTTCTTCCGGAGGACGTCAAGGCGTCGCCCAATCCGATAGAGATGCTTGGCGGTCCAAATCATAGAGATTCGCCGTAAGTGTCTCACTTTTCGGCAAAAGCATGATCGTCGACAAATGTCAAGGACTCTGCAGAGTCGGTACATGGAGACCAAACATAAACTCCATTTCAACTCTATGTGATGCGATCTCTGATGGTGCTTTCCGGGGATAGTTTTGAACGTGCTGTTCGCGCGCGTGTTGCAGGATAGACTGCAGGCGTCTGCGCCGTTGATCGTGAATGCTGTCAATCCGGGCTACTGCTACTCGCAGCGCACAATGACAAGCGTGGCCAACTTTTTTATGGAGACGTGTTTTGCATGGACGCCGGAGCAAGGCAGTCGACAGCTGGTCTATGCTGCGGTTAGTGAAAGGGGCTCATGTGAGCAGAGCAGCGCCCGATTTCGTGATCAGCGACGAGGGAAAGGTGGTCATAGTGTTGATTCAAGGGAGACGGTAGAGATATTGGGCCGAGGGTCGTGAAAGGGAGATGGGTCGGACGGAGTCGTTCCGCGCGGTTCCGGTGATGGATACGAACGTGCTATCGGGTCTCCGGTTCCCGTCTGGTCGAGATTTCTTGTGGTGTGGAGACGATAAAAAGAAGAAAGAAAAAAAAAAGTCAGTCGACGGTCTGCATGGCTTCCCTTCGCAACCACCGCGTGATCATCGCCTCGCTCTTCCT
Organism: Phylloporus cf. tubipes; assembly: GCA_038094315.1. NCBI lineage: Eukaryota > Fungi > Basidiomycota > Agaricomycetes > Boletales > Boletaceae > Phylloporus > Phylloporus cf. tubipes. Next base: position 15,126 of record JBBPTZ010000359.1, on the reverse strand, counting down.
CCCCACCACCGCAGTCCTCGGCGAGTCCAACCCACCCACCCCGAGTCTCCATGAACACCCCGCCTCCTTTCGTCACCAGCCATCGCGGTCCCTCAGCGCGCCGTTGAGCATCGTCGACGATCTCAAGGTCCGTCACTCCTTTCTCTACACATCCCAGCTCACTCGGCCCAGTCCCGCGCGACGACGCCCCTCGCAACCCCCCCGACCGAGACAGCGAACAACCCCTTCTCAAAGTTTGTCAGCATCGCCAGTCCACCCCAGGACGCTTCCCCGCCTTCTCCCTCCACCCCCGATCGCTCCTTCATCTTTTCGCCGCGCAAATTTCAAACAACCCACAACGACGTACAACACACCGCCCGTCTCCAACGCAAACAGTCCCGCTCCTCGTCCCGTCGTCCTGCAGACTCTCCCCATCGCCAAGGTCACCACGCCTGGCATACGGCCCCCAACTCGCACAGCAACGGCGGTCTCAAGAATGCCATCGACAGCGTCAAGGACAGGCTCACCCAGAAACTCTGGGTCGGCACACTCGGTAGCAGCACCGACGGTTTCGGCCAAGACCTGCGTGACAGCATCAATCTCCGCATGCGTCAGGTCTGCGCGAGCGTTCCCGTCTGGATCCCTGATGCCGAGTTTGAGAGCTGCTACGACCAGTTTTGTCACCAGGTTCGTCGCGCCTCCTTTTGTTTCCAATCCAACCCTTGACACGCGTCATCCAGGTCCTCTGGCCCTGCCTACACTATGCAGTCCCGGACGCCCCCAAGACCAAGCTCTTTTACGAGAGCGCGTCCTTCAAGCAATACATGTCCGTCAACAAGCGTTTCGCAGACGTCATCATCGCAAACTACCGCGAAGGCGACATCAGTCAGTGTCTCTTTCTCCTCCTTTTCCTTGGTTTATGCCTCGTAGTCTGGGTAAACGACTATCACCTCATGCTCCTCCCCGCGCTCCTCCGCGCCGACCCTAAACTCGCCAACGCTCCCATCGGTTTCTTCCTCCACGTCGCCTTTCCCTCTTCCGAAATATTCCGATGTCTCTCTGTACGCGAATCTCTCCTGCGCGGCCTTCTTGCAGCAGATCTCGTTGGCTTCCAAACCGCGAGTTATGCACGTCACTTTAGACAGACCGTCAGTCGGATCCTCGCGCTCGAAGCCCTCCCCAAGGGTATCCAAGTCGAAGGCAACGGTCCGAGCGCTCACAAGGGGCGCTTCGTCGACGTTGGTGTCTTTCCCATGGGTATCGACGTCAAGGCGCTCCAGGGAAAGAAGTGGGTTTGATATCCCCATGGGCCTGGCGATGCTGACACTGACGCGGTGGAATAGACGTGAACCCGATGTCCAGTACTGGGTTCACCTGTTGAGGCAACGGTATGCTGGCATGAAGATGATCGTCGGGCGGGACAAGCTCGACGAGATTCAGGTGCGTGGCTCGTCGAGATCTCTAGCGTGTTTCTCAAGTGTCGTCAGGGGGTCAGACACAAGATTGAAGCGTTTGAACGCTTCTTGAAAAAGAACCCCGAGTTTCAGGGCAAGGTAATGCATGTATGCGCGTCAGAAATCATGTTCTCACGTGTCTGTAGGTCGTCCTCATTCAAGTCGCGCTGCAAACGACCGAGTCCAACGAACTCGCTGGCTGTGTCTCGGATGCTGTCGCTCGCGTCAACGCAGCGTTTTCAACGCTCACCTACCAGCCCATCGTGTTCCTACACACCCAAGAAGTCACGTTTAGCCAATATCTCGCATTGTTGACTGTGGCAGATGCGTTCTTGGTCACCAGTTTACGTGAGGGAATGGCGCTCAGAACACACGAGTTTGTCGAGTGCCAAGAGGGGAGACATAGGCCGCTCATTCTCAGCGAGGTGTGTTGGTGTACGACGGGCTGACGTCGACGCTGACAGACTTTTAGTTCACCGGGTCGTATAGCTACTCGGGATTCCGTTCTTGCATCGCTATCAACCCGTACGATACGCGTGGTACCGCCAACGCGATCTACCAGGTGAGCTTCCTCGGCTTGCAAGCGAGGAGAAATTCACACGACCATAGGCACTGACGATGAGCGATGACGAGGCACTGTCCCGCTGGGAAGACCTCCACAATCATGTCGTGACTCAAAGCGCACAGGCTTTTGTCGCGTCGTTCCTTACCCGTTGTTTGCGCGCCCACACGGAGCATACCGCTCAGACGGATCTCTCCATGGTTCCTGTCGTGGATATGGGCCGCCTGCTCCCCCGGTACAAGCACTCGTCGAAACGACTGTTGCTGCTCGATTTTGAAGGTGCTATTTGGATCCGAGACATGTCCCGTGCTGGCCTCCTCGCGCCATTCGAACCTCAGCAACAGACCATTACACTACTTAAACGTTTTGCTGACGACCCACGGAACGAAGTCTGGCTGTTGAGCGGGTTACCGGTCAAGGGAGTCCTCGATAAGATCGCCGCGGCGGTCCCTGGTGTGGGTATCGTTGCCGAAAACGGGTGTTTTATCAAGACGAGGGACACAAAGAAGACTCCCGGGACGTGGATCAACATGGTGGCGAACCTTAACTTTACGTGGAAATGGCCCTGTGTCGAGATTCTCAACTACGTACGTTCTTGTCACTATCGACCCGACTGACCGGCTGATTTTCTATCCAGTTCACTGAACGTACGCCGGGTTCGTTTGTCGAGGAGCGCGACGCGTCGATCGTGTGGCGCTTCTGGACCGGTCCAACGGACGACTGTCCTGATCGTCAATGGGCCCGTCGTCAGGCTGCGGAGGCACAGAACCACATCTTTGACAGTCTCGGGGAGCGCTACGGCCTGCGCATCATCCCAGGCGCCAACTCGTTCCTCGTCTTACCGAACCACATCTCGCGATCGACGGCCGTAGGTGCGATCCTGCACCCCGGGGGGCCCGCGCACTCACCACGGAGCGGGTTTGCGGGGTCGTTGTCTGGGATGGGGCATGCGGAGGGGTGGGGCGAGGACGAGGTGGCAAAGCATGGGACGGGAAGGGGGGACGAGATGCGGGGGGTGTTTGCGGTGAGCGGGGACGAGAAGTTGTTGAGGCGATTGAATGAGCTGGATCATGCGGAAACGGTGTCGACAAGTCGGAAGGGGACGGACGCGAGGTGGAAGGTAGAGCCGAAGGAGGTTGGGGGGATGTTGGGTGTGCTTGCTGGGGTCGTGTAAGATGGATTGGATGTTGTGTTGGTAGAATCTTGTTTGTTCCAGTAGTATGTGTAGCGTAGTATAGTCAAGGCGAATGTGTTCTCTAGTTGCCCGTCACCCTAAGTTCTTTTGCATCTATTAGTGTATGGCACAAGTGGAAAGCCGGCGGATTTGGCCTCTTGCTGAGACCGTTTGTTCTGGTTGCGCGATACGTTTGCGACGTCGACGTACTTGCCTGGGGATGGGGCCTCTTGACTAACTCTTCCACCATCTTTTCTCCTCCGATGTGCACGTACACCATGCCCATCTTGGCTCCTCACGCCGACTAGCCCCGATCAGGCCGCTCGCTTTCGAGTTGGTCGGGCACGTTCGATAGTAAGTCACCCTAAATCCGAGTCAGAAGACCCACTACAAGTGGCAGGCGAACGGCGACCCATGAGATTTGCTAGTATCCTGGCTTTTTGGGTAGTTTCTTCCCTCGCAGCCTATTCCCAACCATGACATGTCCATGTCCTACGCCCGACGTCCCCGATTGCTCAATTAAAATTCGAATTTCGGGCTGTCACCCATATATCCTGTCACGAGGGCACGTCGTTTTTGTGAATCCAGATTCAGACATCCCGGGTTCAAGGTATGCCGGGTAATCAGCCTTGAGAGGATGATTGCCTCGTTGCTACTGATCGGCGACCATGGTCTCGAATCTTTGAGAGAAATGAATCAACCCTAAATTCCAATAGCCTTTTTTCTTAACCAGATCGGCACACCTTATGACGGGTTAGTCACCAGTCCAACTCCAATGCTTAAGATATCAGGTGTCCAGGCATCTGGATTCCAAAAGGTAATGGTGTTGTCTGAACCAGGCACGAATCCGTGCATGCTAAACAGATAACCCTCAAAGACGGCATTCCAATCCTGGAGCTGGCAGTTCAAAGAAGAGAATCGAGCCAGAACCCAGGTATATACGCACCTGGCCAGAAATGGGAATTTCCAGCTGCGCAGGAGGCTTCCCATTGATGCTCACATACGCCCGCCTGCAATTCGAGCAGGCGCGGTTGAAATAGGACACATCGGCGTTCACATAGGCGAGCGAGAGCAGCCTCTCGCCCCCCTTCTTACCACCATCGATACCGACGAACGTGAACGCCCCGCCGTTCCCAACGTTGGATGCAACTTTCCTGCCGTCGCTCAGAGTCCGTAAAAGGGCCCCGCCGTCGAATGCATTCGAGGGGGCATCGGCGGAATAGGTCGTAAACGGAGTCTGTGGTGCCTGCACTATGTTGGTGAGCTGGTAGACCAGCGAACCATGTGCATCCGCGGAGTCGCTATACACCATGCTCGCCGTCCTGAGTTTATTGCCAGTCCACACATCTGCGATGTCCGCCAAGACGAAACCGACGTCGGAAAGGTATAGAGTCATCTCTTGGCGTGCGGGAGTCCAGTTGACGAGTACTTGGAACGCGTGAGGTGAGCATTGGCACATAGCAGTCTCGTGGGATAAACTGACCTACTACCGTCGAACCATCCGAGAGCGGACCCGCCCAAACGTCATACATATCTGTGTACCTTCGCTTGAACTCGATGGACTTGCCCAGGGAATCTTGCTGAGGCTCACAATGAGCCATCACAGCCGCCAACGCGCACGAGACGTCTCACGTTTATTTGAATGAACGACCAAGTAGTAAGGATGCTCATGGCTGCATCAGATATGGAGGTGAGATCCGTGGATATAATTAAAGGCGACCTGGAGAAACAAGACGGTTAGATCCTCTGTCGACAGAGCTGCTCGCGGGTATAAGACTTGCTTTGCGCATGCCCAGAATGCAAATTGAGTCCCCCACTCTGCTTCCGACATACCATCGTTGCCGACCTCGAGTAGATCGAGGTCGTTCCATGCGTCAGGTCCAGCAAACTGTGTATATGGCACGACGTGGTTGATGATACGCTTTATGCTATCAAACGACCCCGTAATGTCATTTCTGGGTCGGGTCAGATAACGTCAGATCATCCCGATCCCGTTCGCCACGAAAGAGAGTAAACGTACCCGATTCGCCAACTATTTGCAACAGAGCTTCCCCAGGTGGCAGGCTCTTGGACACCCCAAGTGTCGATCGCATAGAAAATCTGGCGACCCGTGTTGGCGAGCGCATCTCTCATGGCCGCAAAGTGGGGCTAACCGTGGGGAAAATCGATGAGTCGAGGAAATCGGGAAGTCAGGACGTCACAATACCTCTAACGCAATGGATGGATTGAAGTTCGTAAAGTCGGTGGTGCTGTCCGCGAAGCAGTTGTCGTACTATGCGAGTAAGTCGAGCATGCCATATACGCAATGGTAGCGGTAGCACGAGAACTCACCTTTAAGTAGTCCGCACCCCACGCGGCAAATGTTGCCGCGTCGGCCCCCTCCTGACCTAGACTCCCAGGCCAATGGGCATTCCCCCCCGCGAGGTCGCAGGTATAGTAACCACTGTGGACGAGGCGATCAATGGTCCCAAAGTCAACGGCACGCAATTCACATACGCATCGCTGTATATTCCAAACAGAAGACCGAGGTTGTGGACGTAACTCGCCAGCGCCGGGATGCCAGACGGGAACTGTGCCTCGTTCCAGGTCAACGTGCCCGATGATGTGCGAGAGGTGGATTGCCAGCCACAATCCCTGTGAACGCCCAAAGAAGTCAATGCATCGCACAACGAAACCCGACGACGTGAGGTTTTGGCGCACATCAAGATGTACTTGTAGCCAGAACCATACAAGTTCGAATTCCAAAGGACGTATGCGTTATGGTTATAATCAGTTTCGTCTGCGTTGCACCTGTAGGGTATGCTTTGCATTCAGGTCATCGGACACACGCAACAAGGACCGGACTGACCCATACGCATTGTATGGGTTCCAACCCAATGACGGCCTAGTTCCAGCACCGTTATTCAACCCCACAGAACTGCGGGAGAGAAGGACGAGGATGAAAAATAACGAAGGCATGTCGGAGAAGCGGATGCGAATTGCCAACCCGAATGGGGGATCACGCATATCATCTATCATATATACCCTAACGGGCATGATTTTGCGCTGTCGGGGCAGACCGGTTGCTCGCAAGCTGTTAACATGCATCACATGGCGTCGTTTCCAGGTGGGGAACTGCGATGGCCGGGATCGTTTCAGAGGTACAGAGATGGATCTTTGAACTCAAGCCAAGCATAATCGATGGGGAGAACATACCGGTCGCGGCGTGTACAAGGTATGATACCATACCGACAGAGAGTGCTCTTGAGTCGAATGTTTTAATGAATACACCGATTTCAGTGTTACGGAAATTCAAACCTTCCAAGTATGCCACCCCCACTCAGTGACGTGTCGGCGGGTTCGTTAAAAATGTCTAGACATTCGTTAGGTCCTCGGGTGACCCCTAGGTCGCCAGTTGACCTGTGAAATGACACGAGTTGTAAAAATTCTTGAAACGAACCTCTTCCAGGAAAACAAATGCAGGCAGTTGCACGAGTCGGCGGGCCGCTCGGCTGCGCCATGCCAAGGATAATTTTTCAAGTAATGTTATGCACAACAGTTGTTGGCATGACGATGGAGTTGTTGACACCTATCACAAAAGGAAGAGAAAGTTTCCTCGAGCTGCATTATTCGTGACTACCGTATGATTCTATGAATTCGATACAAGTACGAGGTGAACCGGGATATCAAAACGTGGTGTTAGTTTAGCGGACTTTGGAACGCTGATCAGCGATCTCTTTTCTTCCAACCTCGTCCGCGAAACCACTCCAAGGCCATGTGCTTCTTCTTGTCTGGAAGATTCTCGAGCTCAACATACGTCGGATCCCTGTGAATAAGATCAAGCCCAAATTAGTACTTGCAGTTGGGCCTGAATTTTGAAAGGCTTACGGCTCTGGAAAGGCTACCTCCCTCGACAGAGGTGTATTATTTGGCGGTGGACGCCACCTGTAAAAAGTATCCATTTTCAGGATCCTTTCACGGATGTCTGGGAGCGTCAGTCGCTTCGTAGGGACTGGATGCAAAATCCACTTGAGCAAAACGCTCAGTGGTTCGGAAATCGGATACGTCTGAAACAAGTGATCCTCGTTGTTCATGAATGCTTGGAACTCTTTGTCCGAAGGAAGGGATGCTTCCCACGGATAACGAGTTGTGACCATTTCGAAGAGCACTATGCCAAGTGACCAAATGTCCATTAGACGACTGTCATAGGGGTGTGTCCTGTCACTTGTCCAACATTCTCGAAGACGGTCAGTTCCATTTGTACGTGCGTCGGGGCTGCAGACAGACCTGGACTGATGTAATTAAAGGTGCCACACCCACCGTCCCGACAAATGCGGTGGTCTGTGGCCAATCCGAAATCGGCAATCTTGATGCCTGTACCATCTGCTTTGCACATTATATTTTCTGTCTTGATGTCTCGGTGGTAAACGTGTTGTGCATGGCATTCCAGGACGCCGTTTACGATCTCTACAAAGGTAGCCTTGATGAGGGAGTCATTCCTCCAGTACGTTCGCATATTTATTGCCTTGGCCATGTCAGTCTCGCACAAGTCGAGAACGAGGAAGACGAAGTTTTCCTCTTCGATGACGTGGCGCAGCTTGACTACATGCGGACACCCGTTCAGTGTTCCATGGAGGCCAATCTCTGCAATGATCTGGTCCCAACGGTGGCGGGAAACCCTCTTCGACAGCCATTTAACTGCATAGGGTCTGCGATGCTTCGAAGTCAGATCCACTGCTCGATATACACAGCCAAATCCACCTGTACCAAGGAGATCGGTGAAAAGATATCGATCAACTTTCTGACCGCGAAAGTCAGGTATGCACATCGGGGATATTGTTGAGACGGTGACCTGCGAGTGAGGGTTGGAGATAGTAGTGGGTCAAGGTCTGAATTGTGAAGCCCCTAACTGCTGGATTCGACTGAACTGGATGGCGGTACATAGTGACTTCTAGTGGCGTGGCAGTCATGACGTCAGTCAGGATATGTTAAGCACGTGACTCTGGTCTGAATGATGATCTAGTAGAAGGAGAGGCGACAAATATTGCGAAGTCCTAATCTCCGTTACCGCAGCCAAAATCTAGCAGCCGATATGCAGGCTTGTATTCGCTGTTGATGAATATGATGTTATCGGCCATATCCCACACGTTTCAACAGTCAAGAGATATGACCTCGATACATACAATGGCAAGGAAGTAACTCAAGGGCACTCTGGAGGTCGTCAGGTATACGTGTCTCTTGAAATTTAGCCAGTCATTGCTCGAGAACTGGGATCGTTCCGTAGTACGTAACCCGATTTACGTTCGCCACAGCTTGAAGGTCAATCAACTTGAGCGACAAGATAACGTGTTGATCCAAGTTGCTTCGATTTACCCTTGTAGCAGGATGACGCACTTACCAAGTGACATTCATAGCTCTATTCCAAGACTGTATATATCTGGTGCCCATGCACTGGGATTTGAAAATGCGACGCTGTTGATTTCGCCCGGTTCGAACCCGTCCATGCTAAACAGATACCCCTCAAAGATGTCATCCCAATTCTGCATCGCTCAGTGTAGAAAAAATTGACCAAAACTTAGCCATATACACACCTGCCCCGAAAGTGGTACCTCTACTGGCTCGGATGGTCCCCCATTTATGCTGACATATACCACCCTACAATTCGAACAGTCGGTGTTGTAAAAGGTATGATCAGCGTTAATGAAGTCTAACGAGAGCAGCTTCTCGCCACCCTCATTACCCCCGTTGATACCGAGAAACGTGAGCATCCCACCGTTGCCAATGTTTCCGACAACGTTCTTCCCGTTACTCAGTGTCCTAGCAGTGGTGCCCCCGGCGAACATGTTCGATGGTGCGTCAGCAAAGTAAGTTATAAACTCAGGCGCAGCCATTTCCAGGATGTTTGTGAGCTTGTATACCAGCGTGCCGTGCGCATCTGCAATGTCGCTGTACTCCGTGGTCGCAGTCCCGACCTGAGCGCCGGTCCATAGATCGGTAATGTCCGCAGAGACGAGGCCAACATCGAAAAGATACAACGATAACTGTTGCGGTTCGTTTGCCCAATTCACAAGTACTTGGAAGCATGAAATCGGCATTCCGACGATGGGCACTATGGGATGAATCATAGACTGACCTGCTACCATCGAATCATCAAGGAGGGGACCCGCCCAGACGTCATAGCGACCTGTGTACCTTCGCTTGAAATCGATGGACCTGCCCAATGAATCTTGCTATAAGTCGTGATGAGTTATCGCATTAACTGGCAGCCCCGAAACTCTCACATTTACATCGATGAGCGACTGCGTAGTAAGTATGTTCATGGCTGTATCAGAAATGGTTGTGAGATCCGTGGATATAATTACAGGCGACCTGGAGAAACGAGGCGATTATTAGATCTTCTGTCATCCGAGCTGCTCGAGGGAGCATGACTTGCTTTGAAGTAGTCCAAAATGCAAACTGAGTTCTCCATTCTGCCTCTGTCATGCTATCGTCGCCAACCACGAGTAAATCGAGGTCGTTCCATGCGTCAGGCCCAGCGAGCCTAGTGTACGGCACGACCCCATTGATGGTGCGCCTTATGCTCTCAAACGATGGTGTAAGGTCATTTCTAAGTCCAGTCGTGTCATGCCACCAAATATATCGTGAAACAGAGTCGACGTACTCGATTCGCCAACTATTTGCAATAGTTCCCGCCCAACCAGCAGGCTCCTGGATACCCCAAGTATTAATTGCAAACAATATTTGGCGACCAGTGTCGGCGAGTGCATCTCGCATGGCTCTAAAGTGAGGCTAACCATTGGAAGAATGATGAGTCGAACAAATCTGAGAGTTGGGACGTCACAATACCTCTAACGAAATAGAAGGATCAAAGTTGATAAAATCAATATAACTATCTGCAAAGCAGTTGTCATACTGAATCTTATTGAGAAAAGCGATCAGTAACCGTAACACTGGATGCACCTTCAAGTAATCTGCACCCCACGCAACGAAAGTTGCCGCGTCTATCCCCTCGTACCCTATACTTCCAGGCCAGTGGGCCTTCCCGCCTACGAGGTCGCAGGTATAGTAACCACTGTAGATGAGGCGATCAACGATGCCAGGGTTATCCACACACAGTTCACGCACGCGTTGCTGTATATGCCAAGTAGGAGGCCGTGCTTGTGAACGTAATTCGCCAACGCAGGTATGCCAGATGGCAGCCGCGTCACGTTCCAGGTCAACATCCAAGACGGAGTGCGGGAGGTGGCTTCCCAACCACAATCCCTATCAGCATTGAAAAGGTCTGCACGTACGCCGCGTGATTCGATGAGGTGAGTATTAGACGCACATAATGATGTACTTGTAACCAACACTGTATAAGTCCAGATTCCAGAGGGCGTGTGCGTTGCGGTAGTATTCATACTCGTCGGTGTCGCAACTACATGATATCACATCGAGGACATTCATCGCAGGCACGTTAGCGGGGGACTTACCCAAATGCATTGAATGGATTCCATCCCATGGGTGGCCGAAGGGCGGCACCATTATTCAAGCCAACAGCACTGCGCGAAAGGAGGGCGAGGATGAAGAACAGTGTAACCATAGAGAAGGAGATGTGAATTTCGATCCCAAATGGGGGATCATGCGTACGGCCCTATCATAGCATAGCCGGCTATTTAGTTGGGTCGGAAAGGAACGGCCGCTTACGGACGTTATAGATGTCTACATTCGTCGCGCCGCGTTGCCCCGAAACATGAGGCATGCGATGGTCAGCACATTTTCAGGCAATATCCGGAACCGTGTCCCTGCGAACCAATTAGTATGCGCATGGGGAGACGTGACTTGACAAGCAGGACACACAAGTGCTTCCTGGCATTTGGTTAGTCCTTGTACATATCCGAGTTCATCGCCAGAGATTCTTCAACATCTGCAAGCAAGACGCTGGAAAGTGGGAGTTGATCAACAGTGGGACAACCACCGGTTTCCCATCGTCGGCCCATGCGCCGCGCCTGACAAACCAAGTAATGTGAGCGATACACTTGATACCTCCGAAAGGCCGTGGTGGACTAATAGTCCTGTAGTATTGGACGCGGTCCGTATACCATGGGATTACGCTAAGATCCCCTACTCGCAATAGACGGTGCACACGGACTTGGCCCCGTACACTCCATTCACATAGCATGAAAAAGAAGTAGCAGGACCTGATCTTCTCGCACGTATACATAAATATCCTAACCGCTGAACGTAAATCATTTGGACGGGCAATTGAATGGGGAGCAGCACGTCAACATCACCTTTTCAGCAACGGATGGATTAAGGCCACTAAAGCTCACTGCATCGTACCGAGCGCATGTTGAGCGTTGCACGGATGAGAACGGCGATAGTAACATACCTTCACGCTCAAGAAACTGATGCTCTACCAGGCTATGAATGTTTTCGCGTTGGACAACTCAATCCAGGGCTTCAAATGGGCTGGCGTCCCATCCCAACAGTCTATCGCAGAAATAGTCCCAGTGAGTCAAACCACACCCGAGTCATCCAAGCAAACTTTGAAGAACGCTCTGAGATTTTCGGTGCCAGTTAAAAGTCGGCAAACTTGAACTTTCCCACAAAATGTCTGGGCACCCAAGCGACACTGACGTCGTCTCCCTCACCGCCCTCCACATCGCAGCTGCCATCGGTCCCGATCACTGGAACCGCACACGCCCGCAGCCGATCCAACTCTCCGTCCACATCCACGTCACCCCGTTTTACCTCGACACATCCAGCCGTTCTGACAACGTCGCCGACTCGCTACACTATGGTCATCTCGCCAGGGTGCTGGCAAGACGGGTGGGCGCAAAGGCGGAGCAGGGGTATGTGAGTGCCAGGGCACTTGCAGAGGACGTGACGGATGCAGAGTTTGGATTTGCGGTGGATGCAGTGGGGGGAAATGTCGATGCGGTAAGAGGGGCGATGCACGCCGTTCGTGTCGTCCTCTCGCTCCCGAAACAAATCCTCCTTGCAGGGGGATTCGAGTACGAGCTTACCACACGCGCATCGGACTGGCCGGTGCATGCAGTAACAGATGGCCGCCCGCATTCAAAGGCGGGCGCGATCGTTCGCGTAACGGAACTGGTTCTTTCTATCCTCATTGGTGTCAATCCTCCCGAGCGTCTTTCCAAGCAACGCGTTGTCACAGACCTCACGTTCTTTGAGGCCGTTGACGGTGGCGAGATAGATTATCCAGCGGTTTTCCAGCAGATTGCCACGGCAAGTCCGAACTCCGAGTCGCACGATGTTCTCTCCAGCTGATTTGGATCAATGACGGATCTAATCAATCCGGTCACAGGACATCGAACGTTCGACCCATCTCACGCTCGAAAAACTCGTGTACGAGATCATCCAGACGGCTTATCGCGAATGCGACGCTCGCCAAAATCCAAACTCTGGTGCAAGGACACCTCGAGTTCAAACCATCACTGTGCGGTGTCGAAAACCGAGTGCGCTCTCGTTTGCAGACGCGTCGGGGGTCGAGATGACACGTGTGCGGCAACCTATTTGGCGATGACAGGAAGTGAATTCTTGAGTAGGGAGTTCACCTCCGTTTGTATATTTGAAGCGTGCGCATGTGAAGAAGTCCTTCTCAGCGCTTTAAGGCGTCTCGGGCTAAGTGGTTTAGAGCCAGAACATACATTATAGTAAAAAGGTAATCGCCTAGTACTAAGAAGAGATAGCCCAAAAATAGCGTAGGAGGCTGCAAAAAACGGTACTTTAGGCGGTTTACCCTGACAGGGCCAATAGTGTCTAATTACATTGACGTCAAAGTCCATTCATACCCCAACGCTAACGCTAAACATATCCGGTGCCCAATCGTCTGCATAGGCAAAATTAACCGTGTTCGCAGCACCTGGTACGAATCCGTCCAAGCTTAGCAAATACCCATCTGACAGGATATCCCAGCTCTGTATCAGGCAGCTCAACGTGAAACCAGTAAAAAAGTCAAGCGGCACACGCACCTGTCCCGAAAGTGGCATCTCCGCCACCACTGGCGTCCCCCCATTCACGCTCACCTGGACTCGCCGGCAATTCGAACAACGATTCGAGTTATAAAACGTATAGTCTGCGTTCACGTATTTGATCGATACCAACTTCGTCCCTCCGTTATTCCCACCGTCGACGCCGACGAACGTGAGCGTCCCAGCATATCCAATGTTGCCTACGACGGTCATTGTTGCGTTGATAACCCGCGCGACGGCTCCGCCTCCGAGTATGTTCGAGGGAGAGGTAGCGAGGTAGGTCTTAAACTGGCGCTGTGGTGCATGCACGATGCTGGAGAGCCTGTAAACCAAAGCGCCGTGTGCATCCACAGACGCTGTGTGTGATGCGCTCGCAGTCGCAACACGAGTGCCGGTCCATACGTCGGTAATATCCGCAGAGGAAATGCCAGCGTCGGAGAGTTGGAACGTAATCGATTGGCGATTGTTCTTCCAATTCACGAGCACTTTGAACGTATGCATTGAGCATTCTGGCGTGCGACGAAATGAATGACAACTGACCTACTACTGTCGAACCGTCTGCGAGTGGACCTGCCCAGACGTCATAGTTGTCTGTATACCTTCGCTTGAAAGCGATGGATGAGCCCAGGGGATCTTGCTGAGATACAACGTGAGTCGTGACACCTCAAACGAGCGCCTAATATCGTACGTTTATCGCGATTATCCCCTTGTTTCCGAGGATGTCGACCACCTCCTGCGAAGCCTTCTTCAAGTCGGTCGATATCATCAAAGGCGATCTTGTAGAATGGGGAGATCAGATCCATTGTTATGGCGGTCTGTTATCAGAGGATGACCCACTTTGCACAAGCCCAGAATGCAAAGTGCATCCCCCATTCTGCTACGCTCATACCACGATTGCCCACCTCGAGCAGGTCGAGGTCGTTCCATGCACCAGGTCCAGCAAACCGTGTTATGGGGGCTACCTGATTGATGATACGCTTTATGCTTTCAAAAGTCACTGGCGGTCCAATGTCGAATCTTAGACCGTAGCATCTGAACACTCGTTCGTCGTTTTATACCGCGGAAATATACGTACGAGATCCGCCAACTATTTGCGATAGACGGTGCCCAACGGGCGGGGTCCTGAACACCCCATTCACACATGGAAAAAACGGCAGTGGGAGCGACCTGATTGAGTGCTTCTCGCATGTACCCATAATTAACCTAATTGTCCAAATATAAATCAATCGAAAGCAGTTTGGGAGAGTAGCACTCGACATCACCTTTTCATCGATGGAGGGATTAAAGTCCGAAAAATCGGATGGGTTCACCGCAAAACAGTTGTCGTACTGAGTGCATGTTAAGCGTCGCGTAGCGCAAACGAGAACGACAATACACGACATACCTTCAAGTAATCCATGCCCCACCCTTTGAATGTTTTTGCGTCGGATAACTCGTGTCCTAGACTTCCAAGCCGGTGTTCCGCCCCGCCAACAGTGTCACAGGAATAGTAACCACTAAAAGCCGAGAGAGTCAAACCATTCCCGAGGTTGGCACAAAAACGACGTACGCGTCGCTGTAAAAGCCGAAAGAAAGACCCAGGTCGTGTACATGTTTGGAGAGCTGAGGAATCCCATCCGGTATCTTTGATGTATCCCACGTGAACTCGCCTGACGACGAGCGAGACTTTCCTTGCCAGCCACAGTCCCTGGTGAAGTGGGTAGAGCGGGTATGATACACCATGCAGTCAAAAAAAAAAGACAGAGAGAGAAAGGCGCACAGGTTGAAGTACTTGTAGCCACGATCTCTCAGACCAGAATTGACGAGGGCGAGTGCTGCAGCACGATATTGCACATCATTTGTGTCGCACCTATGGGCATTTGAATAAAGGGAAAGGCTTAGAGGGCAAGATCTCACCCATAGACGTTGTACGGGTTCCATCCCATGGGTGGAGTACGAGCGACGCCATTGTTGATGCCCGTCGCACTACCCAGGAGAAGTGCCACAATGAAGAGCGAGAAA
>JBBPTZ010000358.1:0-24893 GCA_038094315.1 Phylloporus cf. tubipes | reverse complement strand
CGCCGCTGTCGACGTCGCGCACATGTGAAGC
Source organism: Phylloporus cf. tubipes (assembly GCA_038094315.1). Classification (NCBI taxonomy): domain Eukaryota; kingdom Fungi; phylum Basidiomycota; class Agaricomycetes; order Boletales; family Boletaceae; genus Phylloporus; species Phylloporus cf. tubipes. The sequence continues at coordinate 24,862 of JBBPTZ010000358.1, read as the reverse complement.
GAAGTAAATTGCCAGTGATACTTCCGACCCCTGCTAATTCTCAAGGTCAAATGTCAAATTATCGGTGTCATCATAAGACTATCCCGTACAGTACAGCAACTTTGGCAGTCCAGGACAGCTGGTTCAGTACCCCTACAAATTCCGCGACACTGCAAAATCTTCATTTCCACATAGCGACATAACATTAGAAGCCTCTTCGTGGTTGATATGATCAGACTAGAAATGTGCGAGACTGATAAAAATACCTTTTGTATCGGGTTGTGCAATGCTTATTGTAATAGGCTGAGAAACTGGATCTTGTCGCAGCTCGCGTAAAGAACTCTTCTTTTTGAAGACACATTATGGTAGCATTTTGTGCGTTGGCCGATACGCCAAACATGAACTTGCAACCCAATGGATAACTTTGATAGAGCGACAGGGCTGCGCACAGGGGTAGTTGGCAGCGCGTATATGAACCGATCGAGTACTGTGGCAGCGCTTCACTGAGTACCCAAACAATAAGGATCGTAACGTTACCTTCTAGAAACATGGGCCGTCGACGGAGTCAAGTAAGTAGAAGGGCCCATCGTGCTCACCACCGTACGACATCCATTGGCCGTAAGCACGACGCTTCTCAACATACGACATATCAAATGAAATCCGGACCATGATGATGCAAAAAAAGGTCCTAAGCCCGGTCACTGCCTTCGTTCGATCCTCTCTTCTAGAACCTCGTATTGATCATTCTTTGTTGAGGTGGGGACCCTTACCCACGTAGTAGCTCTGAAAAAAGGACGTTAGGTCTATCTTCGATCTTGATCACTACTTACCAGACTCGTCAAAGGTATGCTTCGAGCTCGTATAAATCATTCGCCCATAGAAACATCAATTGCGCAATAAGTTCGTGAGTGGAACAATTGCTATGGCAAGTACCCACCATATCAACATAAACACCTAGCCGTTGGTACGAAATGAGACAGGCAACAATTTGCACCTACCATCTCGAACAGACGGTCGAATATCCAAAACACCAAATCAAAACTTGACTGACAAAAACAAACACATGGAAATGCACCACTCGTCTGAAAAACTATTACAAAGAAAGAAACAAAAAAAAAAACGAAAGCAAAGGACAAGAAAATGCCAGCGACACGTCCTCACCGCTTCCCGTTCGTCTTGCCCTTGGCACCCTTGGCAGCAGCCCCCCCTTTTTTCTTCTTCGGTCTATCGTCGTCCGAATCGTCCGACTCCCCTCGCGCCTTGGCAGCTTCTGCCCGCTTCGAATCCGCTGGAAACACAAGCACGGAACCCCGTCAGTACCAGTGCACGCCAACCTCGCGCGACCACACGCACATTTGGCAGCCTTGCGCTCCAGCTCGTCCCAGTCATCTCCGTCGTCGCTACCGTCGTCATATGATCCACTCCCCGAATCGTCGCTCGCATCCGATCCATCGTAGGCGCTCTCTTCGTTGCTGCTCTCTTCGGACACGAGATCATCTGGATCTGCTTCGAACTCGGACTCGGTATCGGATTCTTCCTCGCCGTCGCTCTACCCAAGGCAAATGGTATATACACTCAACATAGTCCGAGGAACGAAAGGGAAAGGGGAAGCGTACCTCGCCGCCACCACCGCCGAGGAAACTCCATCCACCTTGCTGGAAGAAGTCATACGGGCTCTCGTTGATCGTCTTCATAATCGGCCCCCAATTCAAGTTGACAGGACCTTCGCTCAACGGAATATCGACAGAGCTAGATACATCGTCAGTATAGTATACGTGCAGGAATGATCTCGGAGAGCAACGCACTCGAGCCAATTCTTGACATCGTCCAATTGGGCACTCGGTATTGAGTTGATATGGAGTGGCGTTTTGGTAAAGTCTTTGAAAATCAAAACGAGATCAAACTGCTTGAGCGTGAATTGGACACGTTCCAGGGATGCAATTTCGATCTCGTTGAGAGTCACAACGAGGAATGGAGGGTCGATGAGATGGACGAGGCATTCAGTGGTGGGTTGTAGTCGAACGTTGGTTCTGAATGGCACACCCTCAAAGGACAACTCTCGGAAAGGAATGTCCACTTCCACAGTATCCCCTGTCTGTTCACAAGTCCAGTCAGTCAGGCAGATGGCAAGTCAGTTCCGCTTACCGAAGTTGAAGTGGCTTCTGCGACCCGTTCTGCAAAGAGCTTAAACTCCCTGTTGAGCAACTGTCGCCGTTTTCGTTCTTGTTGTTCCATTTCAATCTCATCCTCGTCACCATAACGGTGCTTCCGCTTTCTATTGCCCGTCTCGTCGAACTGAACGTCGGAAGCCTCTCGGAAGAATTGAATATCCTAGATCACCGGTGAGGATGTGAGACGGACGTGACAGTGACACCCACTCACGTGCGCCTTCTTCTTTCCAATCATGATTGGTGCCTTGAGGTGAATATGAATGATCACAAGTAGCTCCTTGTCACACGGTTGGAAGAACAGATGCTTGATGTTTCCAAAGAGTACATCTGCCCAAACGTGATCAGAACATCGATTACATCGTCTCCGCTATCAACTTACCAATTTTCTGGGAGCCCATAGGCGATTGATATCGCAAGCCATTTTGGTGAATCTCGACCTCGCCCGGCAATCGCTTTCCGTCGAGGGCAGGCCGCACAAACACTTCAGGGAGCTTGTGAGGTCGCCTGCCTTTGAGCTCTACCAAGACGTCTTGCTCGATGACGTCCGCCATCTCCTTCTTTTGCTGTTCTCGCTTGTTGACCTCTTTCTTTAGATCTGTGATCTGTTTCGAAATTTGGTCAAAGCGGTGGCCATCTAGCGAACGGTAGGTGACGGAGCGGACAAAAGTCGCGTCAGGATCCTCGAACGGCTACGTATCGAATGGCATGTTAGCTCATCACGACGTGCGGAACAGCGAAGCACGTACAGTGTCGTCTTTCTTTCCGGCAAGTTGGCCTGGCGTCTGAAAATTGATACGAAGGTACGTATAGTCGCCCTCGTCGTTTTTGCTGACATTCTTGATAGTGTTGATGTGGAAGGGCACCGAAAACCCGTGCATAGGTAGGATGATCGTTTGGGCTTTGCGATCGACGAATATCTGTTGAATCGTTTCAACGACAACGGCCAAGGTATGTCACGAGTCCAATTACTCACCCGTAAGGCTTCCGCTTCCCTTGGTAACGCGCCCTCACCCTTGTAGCTCTGGAACCGCTTCCACCCTTTCCCTTCCTTCTCCCCAAACTCACCCCCTTCCTCCGAGTACTTGGCAAGGCCGGCGGTTTGCAAGCCTGCATGCAGGCTTGCCTGGTGCTCCTTGATTCTGGCAGCCGTCGTCTGCAATACTTCCTCTTGAGCAGCACTGCGGGTCTTGTTGCGCAACACTTTTCCGCCGACGGTCTTGTTTTTGATGGGCGAACCGTTCATAACAGGTTTCGTCGGGGGTGCCTTGGCAGCTTTCGATGGCCGCTCGTCTTCCTCCTCGGCTGTGTTCAAGAAGAAGAGTGTTTCTTTCGAAGATTTGACGCCATCGGTGAGGAACGACGCCCTGTCGGGACCAACTCGGATAGTATCGACGAGGTGCAATGCGTACCTACCCAAATACGTCATAACGTGATCGCCGTAAATGATGAAAACAGACCCACTTCTTTCCGGATTCGTCTACGAGATCGGAGAACCCCAACACCAAGTTGAATACCATGTTGGTCCTGAGTTGACGCCCATTCTTGGGTGAGAGAAGGTATGCCGAGTCTCTGAACTCGATACCGATCTGAGGCGCAGTCAACTCCTCGAAACCCTGCGGGAATAACGTAGACATACTCCTGAACCCAGATTCTTGACAAAGTTTTTCTCCAGCGCCGACTTCTTTTCTCGGATGTATTCCGCTGCGAACTGATACATATCCCGAAGCGTCTTTCCATCCTTCATTTCTCGTACGACCTCGGACTGTAGGGAGACCAAGAGGTTGTAAATCTCCTCTTGTTCCTGTAGCAGAGTCAAGCGCTGCTTCAACGCGAGCGGGGTACACGGACCTTTGAAGGATCGACGATGATACTACGCCCAAGGTTTGCGCAGTACCCTTTGTAGCGCAACCCGACAGCGATGAGGAACACGCCCTTGTGCGCTATGAGGTCTGTCGATGATTCGGCAGTCGATCGAAGGTCGTAACCGGTGCTTGTGGAGCGAGATTGGATAATGGGGGTGTAACAAAACTCTGTTGCCGCCCAATCGACCTGTGCGCAATCTCTTGAGAATTACTCGGACGCGCACAAAGGGGAAAACGCACGTCGCCCAGCCCACGCCCCTTGCTCCACACTTTCATATCGGGACCCTTTGCACCTTCTCCATCTCCGGTTCCTATCCGCGACTCAATTTGGCCAGCAAACTGTTCGTGCGAGATCTTGGCTTCTTTGTCCAGTATCGTCTCGAGCTTGAGTACGATGTGGTGAATGAGTAGTGTCGATGTTAGGTTTGCGGCCGTGCGGATGATTTTCTACCAGAGTGGTGTCAACGTCCAGAGATCAAGACGTGTCGATTCATAGTCTCACCAGTTCGTCCTCGTCCTTGACCGCCATCACGGTTGATAGAGCCGGGGCCATATCGACCTGCTCTGGCTTTTTCTCGAGCTTATCTATGCTTTGATTCCATTCAGTGATCAATTTTCCATTGTACGTTTCTTTGACGAGCGTGGCAACGCGTGTATATGACGAGTAGGCCTCGATGAACTTTGGGATGGCGTCCGTCGGTGGTTCCTTTGCCTTTGCTTGAACCAAGATCTCGATCGGCACCGGTGGATTCCCGTCTTTTATTTGTTGGAGGACTTTGGCTGGGCACGTTTCGGACGCGTATCAGGACGGCGACGCGGCGAATCCAAGCCGAGCGCGCACCTTTACTTGCCGAACACAGAATGAGTAGTTTTTGCTTGTCGAAAAGCAAGAGCGTCGACGGGAATTCGTATCCCAGTAACCAAGTCTGCGCGAGAAAGCATCGAGTTGGCTTACCCGTGCGACGAACGCACCCGACTCACCTGGAAGGCCGTGCCTTTTCTGACGGGGTCGTCTTCTGCCATTGGATCGCCGGAAAGGAGTAAGAGTGCCTCTGCGTTGGCTATGGACCCCATGTCGTCGTTGAGGTTCGCATTCTGAAACGGACGAGCGCGATAGACGTCAGTACGTGCGGTGGGCGAACATGGGGTAACATACGCACGTTCCAGCCGTCGTAAATGGACTTTAGTCGAGCGTTAATAAGAGACTTGTTGAGCTGTACGGCCATGATTTTCGCCCGGGTGGGTTGCGGTCGGGGTGGTCGGGGCCAGGAGTAAAAGGACGTGTTGGCGCGCTGCTCGCCGGGAAATTTACAAACGCGTCCATCGCTGGCTATTAGTCAGCACATATCCTTGTTCCTGCTCCACCATGTCCGAACGAAAAGGCAAGTCTCATTAGGACATCTCGTGTAGATTTTTTCTTGACTTTCTTGCAGTGTTGAACAAGTACTTTCCACCCGACTTTGACCCTTCGCTCATCCCGCGAAGAAGGGGCCCAAAGAACTCGCAACAGGTCGTCCGTCTCATGGCCCCGTTCTCCATGTGCGTATTGGCCATCACCCGCCCACTAGACACCACTGACCAGGCATCTAGGCGATGCAACACCTGCGGGGAGTACGTCTACAAAGGTAAAAAGTTCAACGCACGCAAAGAAACCGTCGACGGCGAGGATTATTATGGCATCAAGATCTTTCGATTCTATATCAAGTGGTATGTAGCTTGTCGATTTCTTTAATTTTGACATATCCTCGTCCACAGTACCCTATGTTCTGCAGAGATTACGTTCAAGACGGACCCCAAGAATACCGATTATGAAGCGGAACACGGTGCATCGCGCAACTTTGAGCCCTGGAGGGATGAAAAGCAGGGTCAGGAAGAAGACCGTCTCGCGCGGCTAGAGGAGGAGGAGAACAATCCCATGAAAGCCCTCGAGAATCGGACGGTCGATGCAAAGCGCGAGATGGACATCCTTGACGCCCTGCAAGACATCCGTGCCAGAAATGCCAGGAACGAGCGGATGGGACAGTCTGTTGATCTGGTTGCGCGCATTCAAATAGAGGATTTAGAGACGGAGGAGGACCAGCGGCGGAGAGAGGAGGAAGAGGAAGACGAGAAACTCGTACGAGAAGTTTTCTCAAAGGTATCCATGCCTGCTCCCCCTGCACCAGGCGGTCAGTCGTCATCCGAATCATCGGCATCACAATCCGTCACCGTCAAACGCAAAGCAGGCGACCTAGAGCCCGACCTGTACAGCCTACTTCCAGAATCCGCACGGGAACTGATCAACTCCAAGACTGTCGCTGCGACCGCGCCGCTAACCAAGAAACCCAAGCCTGACTTGAAATCCAAGCTGGGCATCAAGGTCGCGAAAAAAGGCAAGGTCGCTGTCTAGTACCTAGATTCAGGTTCTTGATTTATATTCATCGTCGCTGTATGTAATACTCATATGTTTCAACGGATGCCTAATTTCGTAGATCAACCACGATCGTTGACGTGCTTCTGTGTATGGCTGCATTCACCGACACACGAGGCAATTCCGTACTCTCTATCTTGTCGACGCGTACTCCGGCAGCCTCGTGGATGTGACCAAAGACGTGCAATCGACAATTCCTCAGCTCGCTCAACCTGGACGAAAGCGTCTGGCACCCAGCATCTTTTCCTCTCCTCGTCTTGTCCAGCGTCCGGTACGGCGGTGTATGGGTTATGAGAATTTCGGTATCATTGGGTATCTTGCCGTATATTGCTGAAGAGGAGGTACTATCAGACGAGGCGGTGGCGTATAAGCGAGCATACCTTGTGCTTCAGATTCTGATTCGTACTGGAAAGCGCCATGTGCGTAAAGTGGGGCCGCCTTTTGAACGTTGATTCAGACGACATACTGTTCTAAGGAGGACGGGGAGCTCACGGGCGACCCATACACCTTCCAGACTCTACCCGTCGGCGTAGCGATGTGCAGGGGTTCGTGCTCGAGGTAGTGAACCCCGAAAGACGTTTGGCTGCGCACATATGTCTGAACTTGTTCAATCACCTGGCGTCACCTCGTCAGATCGCGTCAGCTTGACGGTGAGACGGACGCACGTCGGGATCTGGCAACTCCAAAGCACCCCACTTTCGATCTAGACACAGCTGCACGCACGACACCATTGAGTCAGAACCGGGCTCGACCGTAGTTTGGATAGTACACGTACGTCGTGATTCCCAGCGACCATGCTGATGCGTTTGGTGAGCGACGCACATCGACTGAGGAGCGAGGAAACACGTACATTTTCACGGGATGATCGAGCGACTTGAGCCATTCGACCGTCTTTGCGAGCTGCGACGGGTGTCCGAAACTGCTCAGATCGCCGCCGTGCAGGAGCACGTCCCCGGCCGGGATGCGGTACTCGATGCGCGAGTGTGTGTCCGAGATGCAGACGAAACGGGTCCAGCCATGACCGGGATGTGGAGGGAGTTGGGCCCCCTCGACGTGGACGTGGACGACGTACCCTTGGTTCTCGCCGTCGCGGTTCGCAGTCATGTCGTATGGGCATTCAGCCAAGCCAGGGGTTTTATGTGTGGTACACACAGCATGAGGCTATGTACGTGTAATGGCAAAGCTGTGGAATGACTTTTTATTCACGGATCGTCCATGGTACTACCCTGTCCAAGGTCCCTCAGAATAAATACCGCCTCCTCCACCCGCATCTCCAACACGTTCAGCATCTCCCGTTTTCGTTCCCACTCAGCCAGCACCTCGCGTTCCATGCGCGTCAACAGACTTGCATCTTGAGCAACGTCCGTCCGTTCCCGTTTCGCCAGCACGGCCTTGACGTTCGGCTCCTCTTGTTCTGCTTGTCGGCGTACCCCGACGTTGAACAGCGTCTTGTAAAGACTTGCTAAGAGCGCCGAGTACGCCTTCGTTAGATCAACGTGCCTGGCAGAAACGTCAATGCGAGTCTTGATCGCTCCAAGGACCAACCCACCAGAGATAAAACGTGCGCGTCGGATTGCGGTCTGCACTTCTCGGAACTTCCTGCGTCGATATCAGAAAGTCAGAAGAGAGCGCAGACAACAGCGGTCGGACGTCCTTGTTGGCCATCATCGCCACCTTGGCCATCTACATCCAGAGAGACGTCAAGACACGCATCCTTGGGTAAACGGGGGTACTCACGTGCTTCTCGTCCATCTTTCCGACGTCTAACAATAGCCTGACGATCCGCACACCGTCATCCCCATGTCGCTCCCTCGTCACCGCTTCCAATACCCGTCTCCTCAACCGCTTGCCGATGGTATCAAATTCAACGCTGATTTTGTTGTCTCCAAGACTAACGTAGGATGCTGCTTTGCCAGCCGACGTCGGGTTATCTGCGCATGCCAATAGGCCCAGGTAATCCTTTATTAGGGAAGCGTTCGAGGGCTTCTTGGAGCTGGTCGCAAGTCCTTCTGCCAGGTTCTCATCGTCGGGAATGTGCATCCCAATAGCAGCGATAGAAGCGGGGTCTTGAGAGACATGAGTCGTCGTCTCAGAATGTTCGATAGGGATACCAACGCACCTGAACGTATCTCGGAAATGGATTTTTGTTTCGACTCGGTTGCCTTGAGAGTAGCCCTCATAACTAGAGCAGCGCCGTGGTTGAACCGTTCTTCAACGGCAGTCTCGATGAGCTACGTCTACTCCATCAACTTGTGGTCCAACGTCCGTCTCGGCGAAATCATACCTTGTTGCGGATATGGACGTCGAACTTGTCAAAGTTGACGCGAAAGTAGACGTCATCCTACAAGGCGTCGAAAACGCGTTCTGAAAAAGACAACAGAAAACTCACATCCACCACGTCCTCAGCTACCTTGCTTTTCTGCGACGACGGCCTCAGTATCGGGCAAGCGACTCGGTTAAACACGTAGAGCGCCTACCTTGGACGAGCGTCCGCTCGACTGTTCTTTCTGCCTCCGTTTCTAGACTGTCCGATCAATCCTTTCCAGAGCGGCAAATATACCCCCAAACGAGGACGCACCAATCCGACTTTTTCCGCCTCCGCCTCCTCCCTTCTAAGCCTTGCTCCCGCAGCCACCTTGGCCTCCCGCAGCTCCTTGGCAGTCGGAAAGCCACTGATTTTAGCCTTTTCTTCGGCCTCGTATTTAATCCGTTTGTCCCGTGGAGAGTTGTGTGAGAGAATGGTGGATGGCTTGAGATATGCTTCAGACACGAGCTTGTACAATGATTGTAGATATATGCTGGAACCTAGACGGACGTGTTAACAGCGCGAGGGACCCAGGACACACGAGAGAGGACACTACTTTTGGGGTCGTGTCGAGAGAGTCGTGATAGGATATCTGGTGGTCGAAGTTTTCCGTGATCCAAAACAACCTGTACGATCTCTGCACCCTGAAAAAAAAAGCTGCTGGTCAGATTTCGTGGTAGCAGCAAACGGACAGAACGAAGCGTACCGTCTGGCCAAAGAGGGTCTCTGCCAGCCACACGTACCTCCCAAACCTCAGCCGCAAGAGACACTCGAGCGTGTTGAACTCGAGCATGTCACCTTCGTCGTCGGTATGGGCATGCCAGAGGATGTTGTGCTGTACGAGGACGATGATGGATGCGCGCACGGTCCGTGGCTTCATCCCGGTGAAACGGACGAGTTGCGGGAGAGACAGTCGACCTCGGGTCAACAGCGCGGATGCCACTTTCTGGTGGAAAATGGATGAGGAACGGGGTGATACAGTAGCCGATCGACGTACTGCTGTGAGAGGGCCGAAATGAGTGACTATGATCTGGGTGCAGAGACGGCAAGTGTCTGCGTCGGCCATGCGAGTACCGGGGCAAGACAAGAACCTGAGATTAGGCTGAACTCGGGGTCAGACGGAGAAAGTACGTGTCGGAGCGACGCGCTCACGGTCGTGTTTGGGTGTCATCAATGTAGATTACATTTTTTCACTCGACTCGGTCGGTCAAGTTTACCTGGCGATCGCCGAAACACTGCTAATCGCCATCCAACAGATGGTTTCGCAATGAGCACATCGGAAGACCTAGTACATGTACTCAAACATGCTACTACTTTTCGACAAGAGCCTAGTGACATGGCACGGCTATATCACTTCGTCGTGTTCCACCTCCTCGTCATACCACCCAACATCATGCTAGAAAGGTCAGCCATGGAAACAATGCAACAAGCGAACAAATGAAAAAAAGCGAATGATGGAATATGATCGACAGCGGAAAACCCTGAAATGGAGAAAAGTACTTGACCTTGTGCGTGGACGCTTGACGGGTGTGATATCGGTATGGCGAGAATGCGAAGCAAAGATAATAAGTTAACGCTGCACAGATGCGACGGCGCAAAAAACTGTGCAGCGATGAGCACAGCGAGGCAGTGGACGAAGCAGCTGACTGATATGGTTTGCCACCTCATTGAACGCGCGGTCGTTTTGAGCCTGCAACGTTGTTTAGCACAAATACAGCGCGACAGCACACGACCCACCTGGCGAGGCATGAGAATCCTCCACATATGCTTCCTCGCTAGGGTCCACCTCCTCGTAGCTTCTCTTCGATGACGCTTTGCTATCAAGGGTGACTGAGCTTTCGTTCGAGGCAGCGTCTGGATCCATCCAGTCTTCCTCGTCCTCCCCTTCGGCGTCTTCGTCATCCCACTCATCCCAGATGGATTCGTGCTGAAGAGCAGCTTCAATACTACCTTCCTGTCCTTCCTGTTTATTTTGTTCAGTACTAAATGCTCGTTCGGGTTCAGCGTCTGCATTGTTCTTGTGAGCCGGACTCTCGACGGTGAATAAAAATCCATACCAGCTTCACGTTCCAACATCGAAACAAAATTGGAGTCGGATTCGTCGACTTCGGAGATTGCTTCGGCATGGGCTGTATTCGTCTCTTGAATACTTGATGTTTGTTCTACTGGTACCTCATCAGGTAAATATGCCGAACTACTTTGAAGATCACTCACCACCGACAACCTCATTCGTGGACTCGCTGGTCGGGAGTTCCTCGCCATTTGGTATCAAATTCTCCTGTTTAGCTGGAAATGCGGGAACAGCTCAATGATACGGAAGATGCAAGCCAACACAAAGACGTACGAAATCCCGATAGATCGGTAGTGTTATCATCCGTGGGCTCGTTCAATTCAGATTCAAGGACTATCCGAGCAGGAACTGGGGTGGTTGCAGAACTGTCTTCTGCCTCTTCGTTTTCATTTAAGCCAGGTAGGGGAACTTCGGTTTCGTCCACTGCTGTCGACGCTTCTTGTTCTCCTTCCTCGTAATAAGGATGTTGGCCGTATTGCACAGGTGAAGCCCCGCCAGCTCGTTCTGGAAGATCCTCGCCATACCGGTCATCATACTCCTCCGGCTGAACAAAATCCAAATATTCAGGGTGCTCGCCTCCGAATTCAGACCCTTGCCCACTAACTGTTGCTGGAGCGTCCGTGTCTTCTGCTGCTGTGTCATGAACCTGGTCAGCATCCAGACTTTCGGTGTTCGCAGCTTCGTCTTCGTCACCAGCATTCGTACCCTCGTAATCGTCCTCATCGCCAAGAGCGTGTGATGACTCCCCGGTAACTTCGTGATACTCGGCCGCAGGGTCTTGAACACCAACAGAATCCCCCGGTTCATATTGTTCTTGAGGGATTTCCTCAATCTGTTCGGGGGGCCCTGAGGGTTCTTCAGCTTCCGTCACGGGTGGTTCCTCCCCCGAAGCGACCGCGGCATCCTTGGAGGGGTGGGTGGCCGCTTCCACTTCTTGAAGGCGCTGCTCTTCACCCGTGTCATACTGTTCTTCATGTTCTGTTCGAACAACTGTAAGCTGCCAGCCAGTAGCAACTAAAATCAAGACAAACCTTCATCGTGTTCTCCTTCCACCGTTTCCGCGACCACGTTCAGCCGCCGAATCTGTTCTTGAAGTGCATAGTATCGAAGGATGAATCGCGGAACAATGGCGCGGAGGAAGAGTCGAAGTGGTCCTACAAAGTCAGATCCATCGTGCAAAATGTTGAGATCGTGCAAACTAATTTCACGTGAATGCACGTTGTCCTGCAGAATGATTAGCACATAATGGTTTTATAATCGAGGACATTACTGACCTCAGAAACTGCCAACTGCAAGTCATAGGCATCAAGTACGAGTTCACCTTCAAAGCTATGGGGCACGCGAGAGAGTAATGCCTCATCCTGGCGCAGCGCCTCGAATACGCTACTCAATGGTTCGTAGTATAATGTTGGCCGATTATCAAGAAGTAGCGAAAATGCTTCTTGCTGGCCGTGGGATTCTCCTGCAGCCTCTCCCTCTGGGACGTGTTGACTAAACAACACAAACCCTGAAGATGAGTCGGAAATGGACAGTAAAACAGCGGGAGGAGAGTCGATGTAAACACCATCCGAAATATGCAGGGGATCAATAGCCTCCCCTTCCGTCAGAGACGTCCGGTCTGCAGCTTTTTCATCTTGAAACGAAGGACCGCTATCGTACGCCTCTTCAGCATTTGCGAGGGTTGTCGACTCAGCAGTCGGTGGCTCTGGAGTTTTATGCTGAGCCACCTCCGAGTCTGCAGCGTGCGCCTCGGTAACAGGAGGAACGTGGGATTCTGCATCGTCAACCGCACCCGCAGGAGCCGGCGTTTCGAATGGCTGCCCCACAGATCGGGCAGCATCGTCTAGCTGCTCGTGAGACTCACTAATGGGAAGCATACTTTCGTGGGCGGCCTCAGTCTCGGTTGGATGCACTAATTCCAAAACCGCTTCAGAGGGAACACCTTCCCCTGAAGTCGAAGTGTTCGTGTGGGCAACGTCACCCACGGGATGGTCAAGTGGTAGGGGATGCACCTCCGGCTCCGCCTTGCCATGCAAATTGGAAGCAGCATGGTCTGAGAACGCCGGCGACGTTGGTGCAGGGTGTTGAGAATCAACCGGGACGTCGGTGGATGGCTGTAGTGGCTGAGGAGGGACAAAAGGAGAGGGTGCATGGGACGCGTCATAAACTTCAATGTCTAGTAGCTCGTCCCCGATTGGACGGTGATATTCAGCGGTTTCGTCGGCCATTTCGTATTCTGCATTTTCGCCGACATATTCTTCCATGTCTACCTCAACGCTACCATGAACCCCGTAAGCAGAAACCTCGTGGTCCATCAGTGCTTCAGAGAGAAATTCCGAGGAGCCAGTGATGTTCATTGTGACATCGGGATCTGAAGAGAAGTCAAGCATTTGTGCATCATACGCATCGATCGATGGAGGGGCCGACATTACGGTCGCAGCGGGGAGATGCACAGAGTCGGGGAGCAAGAAAGATCGGCGTTTGCCTTCGCTTTTGTCGAGACTTAGGGCAAGCCTTAATTGGTCCGTGCGTGTCACGTGGTCTGACACGCTGATTCAGACGTCGACAGCGACAGCGCTGTCGAGATGGCTGGCGAAGGTGCCCATAGCGCAGACATAGACTTCCTTGTGCGGCGATCCGTGACAAAAGGATACCAGCTATTCTCACTGCTGACCCCGCCAGCTTACGCGGCGTTCATATTTGCACGCAAAGGCAGAGCTCAGTTCAGCATAAATCGCTTTCTACGAGCGACCTGGGTCGGAGGGGCAGTCGGTAAGCTTCTATACAGTTCTCGTGCGTCTCTGTTCATATTGGTTCAGGATGTGCGGCTGGCGGAGGGTTTGAATACGTTCGGTCCGCCAACTCCAGCGAGGTCACTGTAAGAAATAGGCATATCCGGAGCGCCTACGACGTACGTTGTCCTCCCAACTCGCGTGTTCTAACTCACCTGCTTAAAGACGGCATCATTGCGAGAGGATGACCATTCCACCATTGGTGCCTTGCTCTTCGCTGTGCTCACCCCCGCCATATTTTGGAGGAGGGCAAGTACAATAAACTGTAAGTTTGAGGCTAAGTCCAAAAAGTAGAACGACTCAAGCTTTTGTTTTCAAAGTGGTCTTGGGCGGCGCTGGCATCGGTTCTTCCATTGGTGTCTTGACGCACTACGGTCGTACTTTGGCGGGAGATTCACCACCACCGGTCCAAGTTCCTGAGGTCACTGTTTCTTCCACATAATCGAACCTTGGGGACACATTCTTACCATACACTGTACACTACGCATTCGACTGATCCTTTGCCACATCTGTGAACCTTCCATCCGCGACTGGGTGGATTGCAATCAGATCATCCTTGTGGATCTTCTGGCGACTGCTCTTCCCAACCTCCCCTCGTTGAACTTTTCCTCCATCATAGCAATCAACACAACCCATGTGCTCTTGTGCGCTGATCTTGAACGTATCCTGATACTCGGCTTGAGAGCGCGACTGCTGCAGCGCATTTGTGGCCACCCGTTGCCACTTTTGAGCAACCGGGGAGCGGATTCCTTGTTTCTTCTCGCGCAAACGAACCATGGTCTTGATATACTGGGCCCCTGTCAGCAGTCATGAGACGTGCATCGCATGGATCGCATGGAAATTTTTACCAAGTAAGTACTGCCTGATGATAGTACTCATTATTTGCCCATTCTCTTCGTCAATAAGGTGTTCATGGCCAAGGAGGGGAGTGTACCCATCATAACCGGATGCCATATACTCTCTCGTAACAATCTTGTATTTCCGGCCGCTCTTCTCTTTCTTGACAAATTCACCATCCACGAGGGTAGGAGTTCCCGTTCCAGAGTTCGCAGGAGAACTCGGTGCCTCCTTTTGAAGCCAAATTCCAACCACCCGCTGACCGGATGGGCGACGAGAATCCCATGACACGCGGTAGCCAGATACGATGGGGAACCGTCTAAAATCACCGGTCAGTGGAAATGAACGAACACAAGGAATGCTTCAATACCCCTCTGATGCTGGAAATTTAGATAGCCCTTGTTCGAGCGCGTCCCACAAGGACTCCCCGTCTAGGTTAAGTATAACAACAGGATCATCCCAGGGTAAATTTCCCAGGATGTCGCCGAGGGTGAACTCCCCTTTTGCAGAATGTTTGAGTTAAACATCGCAACCTGACAGAGAAAACCATACCTGGAGCATACAATGTATCTCCTCGCAGCGTCCCGGCGGTAATAAGGACCCCATCAGAGCCACTGCCATATTTTGTGTACAACGCGTCGTCGTACGCGTGCCTCAAGACGTCTGCGAACCAATTCCCTCCTGGCGTCTGCACACGCGAGAATGTAAGTTATCCAGGGATGATGAACGGATCCGCGTACCTCGCCCACGCGCAAGGAACGCTTCCGCAAATCTAGTTCTACTTCGGTGATGCATGCAGGTACTCCCAACGACTCAGTTACCGATGACAGCACGTCCTGAAGGATCTTTTTCAGCTTCTCGGAAGACGGCATACCAGGTTGGGTCTGATGGCGTTTGCCTGTACAATCGATGCGGCTCAGGTCCCCGGTGCCGTTGGACAACGACGAACACTCACCATAGACAGCTTTGACTACCTTCCTCCTAACACTACCTGGAGGGGTATCCTCTAATTCTAGAGTGAGCTCGCTTAGTTCCTTGAAGTCTGATCCGCTCTTAACCACCAGTAAGTCGCCGTTGTTCCCTTCAGATTCAATGCACGGTTTCGAAATGTCGTATCCTTCCCATGTAGTCACACCTTTTGACACGAAGTAGAAGTGGTCATGACCACCTAAAATTATGTCCACACCGTGTTCCCCAGCGATGGGGTGCGTTTCCTGAGCAGAAGGAGATAACACCAGTAAATCTTTTGCCAATTGGATGTCTTATGATGATGGGTGAGTATATGGTTTTATCTTGACAATTCATAGTGTTACATTTGGGGCCCTGCGAAATGAATGAGTGACATCCTCGATGTTATAGATAGGACCCTTTACCGAGCGTGAGTCAGTGCGATGATAAAATCACACTGGTGCTCTCCACGCAATTTCCGTGACAACTCCCGACCAGTCTCTGCCATGTCCTTGAACTTGAAGTTGGATGGCCATGCTTGTAAGGTAGTGATCCAGTCCCTAGAAGAAGGTGAGAAAGCCCGAAACATGGTGCCATTAAAAACAGACTCTTCGACGAGGCCAATAATACCGATTTTGATGCCAGACCGCTCTAGAACCTTGAAGAGATGCAGGGTTTCTGGAACAGTGCCGGTTTCCTCGTCGATGATATTGCTCAGAAGCCAGGGCTCAAACCCGAAATAAGGCGATACACATGGGACGCCATTAGGATCTGACTTACAAATTTTGAGTCAACGACCAACTTTGAAAGTTGTGGGTATCCTGCGAGGCGTGGCACTCAACATCGTAGATCAAATGAGAGGAAGTGATCCAACCAAAATCAAACTCGTGGTTGCCTTGATCGCAACAAATTTGATTAGCAAGAGAAGGCAGACTTTACAGAAAATCACGAACCTGCCAAGGCGACATCCGGTGCAAGCTCGTTCATCACTGGTATCTGTGCAAGCATCGATCAACAAGGTCGTCTGCGAAGGTCTTGTCTTACCATGTGGCTCCCTCGGGTCACTGTACTCTCGACCGATGGTGAAAACAAGTCTCCGGAGAACAGGGAAAGACCGTCGCATATTCCATCTTCTCTCAGGTTCCACTTGCTTCTGAGATCATCCAGGAGGGAAGCGAACTGGGTGACATCGATCGTGCCTCCGTTTGAGGAGATTTTCTGAGGCTTGACACGGTACGCATCGTTCCAGTGTACGATGCGGAGTTGCGACATGGTTCAGATGAAAGATGCGAATGATCCAGGGTGAAGGGCATTGCTCTATTTATCTGTCGAGGCTGGAGGCGAAGATCGATACCATTAGGGGGCATTTTCCATATTTGATTATCCGTAAGAAGACATCCATTTTGTGTAGACTCTCATTGGCTCGCAGTGTTGGACTCTCATTTATCTGCGCATTTGCCTACCTAATCAGTTATCCCTTACCAGTGTATGGTAGGTGACTACATACTGAGTTTCCTACAGGTTATGAGCCCTACCTGTGCTCAGTGATGACTCACCGGAATCCCGAAATGGCCAGCTCGAGATAGAGGGCCAGGAGGCCAGATGGGTGAACACGAGGCGAGACAAGCAGACAAGCGCGACTGGGGACGGCAGATCGATGCGGAGGGTGCCGTATACGATAGTGAAGCGACTGGAACCAACGCTCCAACAATACGAGCACGCCAGGTCGAGAGAAAAGGCCAGCAGGCACCTGGATAGCGCGTGCGCGTAGCAAGAGCTGTGGAAAGTACCTGCCATACAAGGCAAGTCCCATATGTCCTTTTCAAAAGCCCGGCAAGTCTTTTCCGAACACTGCCGCGACGTCGTTGCACAAAGGCCTTCCCCAAGTCAACCCGAAATCCACTCGAAATCCAAGTATGTCAACATTGAATTTGGTTTTCTGCTGACCCAAATCCGTTCTCAAAACCGCCCGAAATTCACAGTTGATTTCGATACTGAGCCACCCTAATGAGACCTTAACATTTAAAAGGCAATCTTCTCACAGATAATCAAATGTGGGGAAAATGCCCCCTCATGCCCGCTTTTGCTCGGTACCCGGTGGCAGATAAATAGAGCAATGCCCTTCATTCTCGATCACTCGCATCTTTCATCCGAACCATGTCACAACTCCGCATCGTACACTGGAACGATGCATACCGTGTCACGCCTCAGAAAATCTCAGCAAACGGTGACAAGATCGATGTCACCCAGTTCGCTTCCCTCCTGGACGATCTTAGAAGCAAGTGGAACCTGAGAGAAGATGGAACGCGCGATGGTCTTTCCCTGTTCTCCGGAGACCTGTTTTCACCATCTGTCGAGAGTACAGTGACCCGAGGGAGCCACATGGTAAGACAAGACCTTTGCACGCGACCTTGTTGATCGATGCTCGCACAGATACCAGTGATGAATGAGCTTGCACCAGATGCTGCTTTGGCAGGTTCGTGATTTGCTTTAAAGTCTGCCTTCTCTTGCTAATCAAATTTGTTGCGATCAAGGCAACCATGACTTTGATTTTGGTCGGATCACTTCCTTTTATTGGATCCACAATACTGAGTACTATGCCTCGCAGGATACCCACAACTTTCAAAGTTAGTCGTTGACTCAAAGTTTGTAAGTCGGGTATAAACGACATTCTATGTGTATCACCTCATTTCGGGTTTGAGCCCTGGCTTCTGAGCAACATCATCGACGAGGAAACCGGCACTGCTCCAGAAACCCTGCATCCATTCAAGGTACTAGAGCGGTCTGGCATCAAAATCGGTATTATTGGCCTTGTCGAAAAGTCTGTTTTCAATAGCACAATGTTTGCGGGCTTTCTCACTCCCCTCTAGGGACTGGATCTCTACCGTACCAGCATGGCCATCCAACTTCAAGTTCAAGGACATGGCAGAAACTGGTCGAGAGCTATCACAGAAATTGCGTGGGGAGCATCAATGTGATCTTATCATCGCACTGACTCACTCTCGGTAGAATTCCGTCTGTAATATCGAGGATATTACTCATTCATTTCGCAGGGCCCCAAATGTAACACTATGAATTGTCAAGATAAAACCATGTACTCACCCGTCATCGCAGGACATCCAGTTGGCAGAAGATTTGCTGGTGTTATCTCCTTCTGCTCAGGAAACACACCCCATCGCTGGGGAGCAGGGTGTGGACATAATTTTAGGTGGTCATGACCACTTCTACTTCGTGTCAAAGGGTGTGACTACATGGGAAGGGCACGATATTTCAAAACCGTGCATTGAATCTGAAGGGAACAACGGCGACATACTGGTGGTTAAGAGCGGAACGGATTTCAAGGAACTAAGCGAGCTCACTCTAGAATTAGAGGATACCCCTCCAGGTAGTGTTAGGAAGAAGGTAATCAAAGCCATCTATGGTGAGCGTTCGTTTTTTTGACAGCACTGGGGATCTGAGCCGCACCGATTATACAGGCAAACGCCATCAGGTCCAACCTGGTATGCCGTCCTCGGAGAAACTGCAAAAAATTCTTCAGGACGTGCTTTCATCGGTAACTGAGTCATTAGGAACACCTGCATGTATCACCGAAGTAGAACTAGATTTGCAAAAAGACACCTTGCGCACAGGTGGGGTACGTAGATCCTTCTACATCCCTGTACAACTTACATTCTCGCACGTGCAGACACCAGGAGGGAATTGGTTCGCAGATGTCTTGAGGCATGCGTATGACGACGCATTGTATACAAAATATGGCAGTGGCTCTGATGGGGTCTTTATTACCGCCGGGACTCTGCGAGGAGGTTTAGTTTATCCTGCGGGTACGGTTTTCTCTGTCAGGTTGCGACATCCGGCTCAAACATTCTGCAAAGGGGAGTTTACCCTCGGCGACATCCTGGAAATTTTACCCTGGGATGATCCCGTTGTTGTGCTTGACCTAGACGGGGAGTCCTTGTGGGACACACTCGAACATGGGCTATCTAAATTTCCAGCGAAAGAGGGGTATTGAGATACTCTATATTTTCCTCCATTTTCACTGACCGTTAAGTTTAGACTGTTTCCTGTCATATCTGGCTACCGCGTATCATGGGATTCTCGTCGCCCCCCCGGTCAGCGGGTGGTTGGAGTTTGGCTTCTAAAGGAGGCACCGAGTTCTCCTGCGAACTCTGGAATGGGGACTCCTACCCTCGTGGATGGTGAATTTGTCAAGAGGGAGAAGAGCGGCCGGAAATACAAGATTGTTACAAGACAGTACTTGGCCTCCGGTTACGATGGGTACACGTCCCTCCTTGGGCACGAACACCTCATTGACGACGAGAATGGGCAAATAATGAGTACTATCATCAGGCAGTACTTACTTGGTAAGTATTTCCATGTGATCCATGCAATGCACGTCTCATGACTGCTGACAGGGGCCCAGTATATCAAGACCATGGTTAGTTTGCGCGAGAAGAAACAGGGAATCCGCTCCCCGGTTGCTCAAAAGTGGCAACGCGTGGCCACAAATGCGCTACAGCAGTCGCGCTCTCAAGCCGAGTATCAGGATACGTTCAAGATCAGCGCACAAGAGCACATGGGATGTGTTGATTGCTATGACGGAGGAAAAGTTCAACGAGGGGAGGTTGGGAAGAGCAGTCGCCAGAAGATCCACAAGGATGATCTGATTGCAATCCACCCAGTCGCGGATGGAAGGTTCACAGATGTGGCAAAGGATCAGTCGAGTGCGTAGTGTACGATGTACGGTAAAAATGTGCACAAGTGATGGGGCACAGCTTGTAAATTTCTCGAGCGGATAAGTCGACTTCATGTATTCTCCAAAGAACTATCCCTTCTAGCTCTGGGCTATGGCTGACGAAGACAGCTGGTGATAGCCCGCATTCGTGAAACGTCAGTCAGTGGTGCTGTGTAACACGAACAAGTTATGCCATTGCGTATTCATCCATTCAGCCACAATGATTTCTTTCCAAATACGGGTGGTAAGCACTCATCAGTCAACGAAATAGTCTCTCTTGGGCAAATTCTAACACTGATCACGCTCTAAGCTATTATGAACCCTCACCCTCTAACTAAAAGAGAAGGAAAGTTAGTGTCATGTGTCTAAATCCTCTAATCGTTCAGCTATTTACAAGCTGAGGTTGATAGGAGAGCAGCCGAGGTTGATTAATCCGTTCTACATTACAGAAGTTGATCAGCGCCGCCCATCATGGCGTTCGGAGCCCAAAAAAGACTCACAAAGGTATTGTCAGTACAGCAGACAGGCTGCTGAGTGCACGAAGCGCCAGAACCCAGACCGATGGCCGTGATTGGATTGCAACCGAGCCCAGCGAGACCGTCGATGCTGGGAAGGACAATCCCGAGCAGTCCTGTCAGGGAGGAGAGCGTAGCGTCGTTCGACTGCAGCGCGGGCCATCATTAGCGCAAAGCGAATACGTCTGGAACGGGGAGATCTTACAGTGTAGGTGCTATCGCAGCACTGCATTGAGCCAGTGTTGCATTGGGAGACATTGGTATCGTGACGCGCTTCGAGCTTGCCGGGCGCCGCGGCAGCGACCGCAACGAGGGCAACGACGGGGAGGAGGGTAGAGAAGCGGGTGCACATCATTTTGGCGAGAAGGTGAGTGAAACGGATTAGCTTGAGAGGTGATAGGATATTGTTTTCCTGGTGGTGAGTCGTTCTGCATCCTGGCCTTTTTGTATGGCAATGTGGGTCACTATCACCGCTCCATTGTACAACTTTGCATACAGGTTGTTCGCCCAGAATCCATACCTGTGCGACGGCGTCGGGCACTATGTGCCCGTTATTCCGTTACCCCGTGGCAACACGGAGAAAAATGTGTCGCGAGATGTCGAACCTTGCGAAGGTCATTGGATGTCATACGACCACCGCCCATCGGTACTGCATAGAGACTGGGCTCCGTTCTTCCACAGGGGACTAGGGGTAATACGAAACGTGGGACTCCGGTACCTGCAGGAGAAAAAGGCAACACAACATTGTACACCGTACGTGAATATCAATTTTGCGGACATACACCGGATTATAGGCGTCATGACCTCGGTTCGGGTGCTGCGGCATCCCGCAGAACGCAAAGACGCCCGAAGGACTAGGGGCGCCGTCCTATATGATAAACGTTGACTGAGATGAAAACGACGCTCCCGGGGACCTTGCTTCGTAGTTTGGGCGGCGGCCCGAGTCAATGGAGCGAGAATTAGACACCAGGTTCAACATCTTTTGTGGTCGACGCGCCGGGATCGGACGAGCCCCTTGAAGGACCTAGAAGCCACTGTACGGGCCAACGTGACTGTCATGGAGAGGGCGTCCCTCAACGTGGCGTTGATACCACAAAAGTTGTAAAGGATGTGGTGGATCCAGGATGTGGTAAAAGTCCGTCATATTACTCAACCGAACCATAGCAATCGTTTCGTTGCACCTTGTGCTTTCTGAGGACTTGCAGGTTGCAATGATTCAGTCCGAGAGCACCAAGTGTGATGGGTGAGAGCAATTGATCGGGGCTTACTAGTACTCACACCGCGGGATTCTAGGCTACTTTGAGGCCCGGGATGCTTGAAGGATTTGGTACGGTCGAGTCCCTTGTACCTAATCAATTGGCAATCTTTTCGGAATAGGACATTGTTATGGATAACATGAGTGGTTGAGAACCCAAACTATTTGCCAAGGCTCGAGTGTCATACACGACATCTCTGAAAGCATTCGGGTTCGATTTATCCTGTAATCGAGTCCCAGTCGATAGTCATACCATGGCGAAATCGCCGGGTCTGTCGATCTTCTCAACGCGGGATTATACATGTCGCACTTTCAAAGATCGTGATCACAGTGGCTTAGAAGACAAGTTTACGCGCGGCGGATTTTCCAATCCGTGTCCCCCAGTCATTGATGTTTCCTCGATGTCTTACACGCGCGTTTTCCAACACGAAAAGGAATTTTATTCATCCGACTTGGACCACAATCCCGTGTCCTCTATAAACGAGATACCGTAACCCTTGTCCGATCTAACAAGAAAAGAGAGCCACCGTGACGGACACCGTCTCATTTCTCGGCCGTTTACAATCCGAGATTGACAGGAGTGCAGCCAAGGCTGACGATACCGTTCTGTGTTGCAAGGGACATCGATCAGCTCCAACTCGTAGACTCGAATGGGCGAGATCGACTTACAAAGTTGTTGTTGGTGCAGCAGACGGGCTGCTGGGTGCACGAGGCACCACTTCCCGTGCCAATGACCGTGATCGGGTTGCAAGTGAGCCCAATGAGCCCGTCAATGCTGGGAAGGGCGAGCCCGAGTAGTCCGCTGAGGGAGGAGAGCGTCGCGGCGTTCGACTATACCGTGGGCTCTCGTTAGCGCGGAGGGTGATAGAACGAGGAGACGGGGAAATCTCACAGTTTGGGTGCTGTCACAACATTGTAATGAACCAGTGTTGCATTGGGAAGAGCCGGTACGAGCTTCGATGGCGCCGGGTGCGGCGGCAGCGACTGCGACGAGGGCGGCAACAGGAAGGATGGCAGAGAAGGGTGTGTACATCTTTTTAGTGGTAAAGTGAGTCGGATAGTTTGGGAGGTAATGAGATGCTTTTTTTGCTGATGATGAGTTGTTCCACGACCAGGTATTTATATGGCGAAGAGACCTCTTTAGCCAGTTTGGTCCACCCCCGCGCACATAGCTCGCTCTCCTGGAACGCGTGCCAGTGCGAAGGGACCCTGGCGTACCTACTGGTTATTCCGTCAAACAAGGAGAAAATAATTTGCACGGTTTGTGAAGTGTCGAGGCTCGCGCATTGCCTCGCCAGCAACGCATACAGTGCGGCGGAAAGCACTCGATCCCGTTCTTCCCGCGAGGACTGAGAAGCGCGCAATGAAACGACCGTCGATCAGTGGCATCAGTGCCCAGGGTGAGACAATGAGCACATACATCGCCGCTCGAACTGCGGTGAAACGGGAGATGAACACGGTGAGTCCGACCACCACTGAATTCAACATTTGGACAATGGAACCGCGGACCACGAACATACCAAATGGTTGATCTATCGTGAGGATGCTCCAAGTCTCAGCACCGCCAAAGACGGGCGCGCCCAGCGAGGGTTGTCGTTTCACCTCAGTTTATGAGGCCGTGAGGGCCGAGGTCGGTCACAGGAGGCGTACCTCTGCGGGACCCTGCGTGCTACACAAATGTTTTCGCGCAAGGTTCAGGCCTTTCTACCATCCAGTTACGGATATTGGTTTCGGCACCCAAAGGCATCGGGGTGCAGAATAATTGTTGTGACCCGAACTGCAGTCCAGTATTCGTAACTCCCTGGTCCAGTCGCAAGAATTCGTCGCGACGGCTATTGGAGTGATTGAATGAGTCAGTAAGAGCGAGTTCATACTCCGACTCCTATGCCAACACCCCTTCCACCCAATCCTTTTTCAGCAAGCACGTCTCAGATCGCATACGAGCGATGCCTCGTCCTCGAGGCAGCAGCGCCCGATCTGGAACCCATCCCAGGTTGCCCTCCCCCAATCGTATGCGCTCGCTTCCTCGGCCACTTGTTACTCTTGGTGCCCAATAGCAATGGCCGAGGACGCGTTCAACGAGATATCACGTCGGCGGTGGATGACGCCCAGCTGATGGAGGTAGCGAATGTCTACTCTAATGGTTTCATCCACACCTGTAAAGCTCGGCTTGTCCTCCTTGTGATTGGCAATTGACCTTCCGATAGTTAAGCGTGGATCAACACCAGCGCCGTCTGAGCACCATTCACGTCCTCCCTTCGAGGATGCACGCGCATACACGATGGAAGAGATAAAAGAGGGTACACTTGATCATCGCATGGCCAGGGATGCTGTATGTTCTCCCGCGAGTTTTCAAGAACATTTTCGTCTCATATTTCGAAAAGGCATTAATTCGCTCCGATTACTACTGCATGATTACTGGAAGACGCAGTCATAAACATGGTGGTACTGCGTATGTCCGGGCTGTACACATCATTCCGGCTATGACAAAGATCAAACAAGAGGTCGGTGTCCACGATTCCTTGTTTCTATGAACTCAGAATATGCCTTAGCACTTCTGCTCTGCTGATGTATGTGCGATTCTGTCCACATTTTCTGGTGTCGATGTTGTCCCACAATTGGCGGGCATTAAGGTCCACCGTCTCGAGAACATCATACTGATGCACCAGATTTGTCATAATCTATTTAATAATCTTCTTATGTGGCTCAAGCCCGTAGAGGTGTGGTGCACCTGCTTTGTTACCTCTCTCACTCCTAAAACTTTTGGTGCTAGGGTTCTCCACACACATACCGCATACATTTGGCGCGAGAGGAGTTTAGAAAAGACGAACGTATTCCCGAACAGGTCACGTTCTCTACGAAGACTGGTCTGCCCCTTCCCGATGGCGCATACCTTGCGCTCCATGTGCTCTGTTGTGAGGTGGCCTGGATGTCGGGTGCTGCAGAATACGTTATGGACATTGAGAGGAGAATGGATAGGACGGA